>CAUYQV010062793.1:0-23754 GCA_963574575.1 Galagoides demidoff
GAATACCATTCTGGAAATTATTATTTTGTTGGTTTTTTTTTTTGAAAAGCAAATTTATTTCAGGTTAATGTGAGAGTATAAACAACCAGAGCAAAACATTTTTGTTAGGTAGAGTCCCTCTTGTGGTTATGTCCCCTATACAAAAGATGTGCCAAACACCCCCACCCCATGCCCATTCATTGAGCGCACCCCACCTTTTCCCCCTCCTTGGTTACCCTTCCCCCCAACGTGAATTGAAATTAGCTTTTCTCCTGTGTGGGCATGCATTAGATCATCTACTGGCTTCATATTAGTATTGAGTACATTGGATAATTGCTTTTGCATTCTTGTGATACTTTACTAAGAAGAATGTGTTTCAGAGCTATACAGGATATTACAAAAGATGGGAAGTCACCATCTTTTTTATGGCTGAATAGTATTCCATGGTATACATATCCCACAATTTGTAATCCATTCCTGAATTTTTTTTTTTTTTTTTTGAGGGAGAGCCTCAAGCTATCCCCCTGGGTAGAGTGCCATGACATCACAGCTCATAGCAACCTCCAACTCCTGGGCTCAAGCGAGTCTCCTGCCTCTGCCTCCCAAGTAGCTGGGACCACAGGCGCCTGCCACAACACCCGGCCATTCTTTGGTTGCAGCCATCATTGTTGTTTGGCGGGCCCGGGCTAGGGATTCGAACCCACCACCTTAGGTGTACATGGCTGGCGCCTTAGCTGATTGAGCCACAGGCGCCGAGCCAATCCATTCCTGAATTGATGGACATTTAGGTTGTTTCTGCATCTTGGTGTTCATAAGTTGAGCTGTGAAAATCTAGTGCAAAGGACCTTATGATAAAATGATTTTCTTTCTTCTGGGTAGATGTCTAGTAGTGGGATTGCATGGTCAAATGTGAGGTCTAATTTGAGTTCTTTGAGGGCTCCTCACACTTCTTACCAAAAAGGCTCTATTTGTTTGCAGTCCCACCAACATTGTAAAAATGTTCCCTTCGCTCCACATCTACACCAGCATCTGCAGGTTTGGGAGTTTGTGATGTGGGGTTCAGTGATACCTCAGGGTGGGTTTGATTTGCATTTCTCTGATGATTAGGGATAAAGAGCATTTTTTCATGTGTTTGTTAGCCATTCACCATATTCCTTAGAGAATGTTCCGTTCATGTCTCTTGCCCAGTGACAGATGGATTATTAGCTCTTTTTTTTGTTGATTTGAGTTCTCTATAGATCCTACTTATCAAGCCTGGAAACTGTTATTTTGAACTACTGGAAAAAGAGTGCGTTTTGCATCAGATTTTGGATGTACTGCATTCTGCGTCCCCCTTTGAAGATTTATGAAGCACTTTAATGTAGTGATATTCCTACAGAAAATATATTTTTCTTTAATTTTGGCTTATCCAATGATCTCAAGCTTATTTTGGGTATAGAACTCATCAAGTAACATCCTTTGGAACCGCATTCTGTAAGATATCAATTTGGCAGTGATGCATTAGTCTTTCATCCCAGGATTACTCAGCAGCTCAGCAGGCTGGAATGAAGTCACCCTCAACTCAACATCCCTCCCTTTCTCCAGCTCTCCTTGGTTTGGATGGTGATTTTCCTTTAGTTGTGACTGTGCTTGTATTTGTCAGAGGGAGAATAAGATAACTTTCAAGAGATTGATAAAGTGATACACTTAGAATTCTATTTGTTTTCCAGTTTGAGGATTAGATAGTGAAGAGATTCAGAAACTTAGTTTTGTCTCTTGTTTCTCATGTCTGTTTTTTCTTTACATCATCTCCATTATTGGGTTGGAATGTTTTCTGGGGGGGGGGCGCTGAGAGTCCCCTAACCTAGGAAGGTGGAAGGAAAAATCCACATCAAAGCACTTGATGTAAAAGGCAACTGGGTGGAGGGTGCCATAATTCATAAGCAGGATTTATGAAATCTGACCGTGCCTTATACTTCTGTTTCGGGGAGTTCTTTTATACAAAGTCTGGAGTGAAGAGCTCTGGGTGAAGGTTCAGGATTGTGGTTGACTGTTGGCTTTTTCCAGGCCATCTAAACCAAGGGAATAGCTGTCCTCCAGGAGGGCTTTTGGGAGGTGAGTTCTGCATTCTTCCTGACTCTCTCTGGTCTAGGGGTGGAGAGGAGGCACACAGAGTGTTCTCTTCTGTCATCCCCACCATCTCTCCCATCTTATTAGAAAATAGAGAAATCAAGGGTGGGTCTCTCTCTTCCCAAGGATTTGAATATAACCCAACCCTGCTCCTACTCTGATGACCTCCAGACATACAACTGAATGCCAGCCCTGAGTGTTGTACTACTGAGAGTTAAATGGACACCTCAAGCTTAACATGAAAAAAATCAAGCTTCTGAAATACCCCCAGAGCTTCATCTCACCTCCTTCCTTAATTCTTATAACGTCAAGTTCTGTTGTGTTGCTCAGGTCAGAAACCTTGTTCGCACCGATTTTTCTTTTTTTTCACACTTAAATCCAATTTGTAGACAATCCTTTGGGCACTTCCTTCGGAATGCATACAGAGTTTGATGACTTCTCAAACCTCCAGTGCCACAACCCTGCTCAAGCTACTGCCATTTATCGCCTGATTATTGAGTAACCTCCTAAATGGAGTCCTCTAACATACAAGAGGTCCCCGGCCAAAATGCAAACGGGCCAAACATACTTCATGTGGAGATATTTATAACACATGTCAAACTAACAAACAATTATTTAAAATATATTCTATCCTATTTGATATATATGCCTTTTAGTTGAAAAAAATAAAAATGAAGCTGTGATTTTTTTATATGACTGTCAGTAAACAAAATATCAATGATTGCTGAATTATTATTGTGCCTGTCTGGGCAGCCTATTAATGGGCAGGTAATGTTTTGATGAGTAAAAAGGTTAAAGCCATTAATTCAAGAATTACATATTTATCCCAGGATCTTATTTTTGAAACTTAATTTAAGAAAAATACAGTGTTTTACAATCAAGCCTTTCACACTATTCATGTTCTATTGACAATTTTGTCAAATAAGTCCTTGTTGAGTTATTGTATTTCTTAATAATTAAAAAAATTAATTTCTACTTGGACTGAGAAAATTTGCTCAGCTGAATTGGCAATAAGGTTTGCAAATGAACCAGTCATTTTATATATCATGTCCAAATAATATCATGAGGGTTGATAGGATGCAGTCTAACTACTATATAAAATATTGGGACGTATTTGAATTTTGTCATAAGCCAGTGATCACTTCTGTTGCCATTTCACCATCTCTTACAACAATATTCTGGAATCCAGATGCATCATGAGTTTTCTGTATGAACCTGCATAAATACAAATTTGAGTATATGAATTGTTTAATAGTGAATAATATTCTTTAGCCATTGAATGTGCAGTTTTCACAATTGCCCGGCAATTCTACAGTATCTCAAAGAGAAGCCAGGAAAGGAATGGCCGGCACAGATGCAACAGACACTTTGTTATCTGAGGCATTTGTGCTCTCCAGGAGGAAGTACTTGATATATTAACTGCATTTCTCTTAATTAAGCACACCTATTGCTCAACTTGGCCTGCCCTCCAAAGCTGTGGCTACACCTATGTTTGCAGAGGTACAACCCGTTAACCTTGATGACAATGGACACAGTTCCCTTTTGTTTCACACACACAGGGCAAGAGATTTGGAGAAAAGTTTCCTGGGTCTCCTGAGAGGAGTTTGTGCTGCACTGAGGTGGTTGTGTGGCAGTGGAATTGAACCCCCATCTCCCCTAAGGCTGCTCTGATCAACTTATACACTGTGTGTGTGCTTTATGTGGGACCCTCTGAAGCATGGTTCAGGGTAGAGGCTCCTCTGGCTTGGTCTAAAGGCAGTGCAGTCTATTTCTGTTTTTTTTTTTTTAATTAGAGATGGCATAGCACACTATAGTCTCAAACTCCTGCCCTCAAGTGATCCTTCTGCCTCAGCCTCCTGAGTAGCTGGGACTATAGGCTCATGCCACCATGTCTGGTTTATTTTTGCTTTTGACGCCTTCAACCAAAGCAATGCTGTTAAAAAGGAGGTGGGCTCATCTTACCCCTCTGCTCATCTCAGCTGAAGTAGATGGTGTCAAAGCCTCACTCATAGTGTGATCTGGCCCCTGGGCCTCTGTCTTGATTGCCTGCTATCTCCTCCACGATCCCTTTAGACATTACTCTTAATCATTCTCAAACTAACCAGTATTTTTGCACCGAGTACTTTGCACATGCCGTTCTACCTAGACAGCCTTGACTCCAGTAAATGGGTGGTTGGCCTCTTCCTCTCTCTCAAACCTTTATTCAAGTATCATCTTTTCAGTTAGGCCTTCCTGAATCCTTCAATTTTAAATTTTAGTCCCCTGCCCTGGCCCTCGTCCCTATTTATTTTTCCCCTCAGCACCCATCGCCTCTAATATGTACTTTACAGAATGGTTTTGTTTATTTTCTGTCTTCCCCGTGGATGGAGAGTTCCATCTGGCAGGGAGTTTTGTCTATTTGTTGCCCTCTCCCTGGGGCCGGCTATTACACCTGCGTTCAGAGACTACAGACTGATGGATAGTTGTGTATCTCTCCACAAGGTGGCGCTCACAGATTATTTTTGCTTTTGTTTTCCATCTTTGTTTTTCTTTCTTTTTTTTTTTTTTTTTAATACCGAAGTGAGTTCTTCCCTGCCCTAGTCTATTGCAAAGTAAATAAAATGCTGTCTCAGATTTCAAAATGAAGAACCTGATTTAATGAACAGCATGATCTATGTTTCGTTGTGGTTTGGAGAGTCACACACTTTTTTCCCCCTTGTTGGGACACAGGGTGATTCTGAAGTTCTATATGGTGGCAGTGAGAAATTTACAGCAATGGAAGGGACATGTCTCCTGTCGTCCAAATATGATGTTTCTAAGTGGAGGCCCAATACATTTTTAAATTTTTATTTATTTATTTTTTTGAAATAGAGTCTCACTATGTCGCCCTCAGTAGAGTGCTGTGGCATCACAGTTCACAGCAACCTCCAAGTCTTGGGCTTAAGCAATTCTCTTGCCTCAGCCTCCCAAGTAGCTGGGACTATAGGTGCCTGCCACAGCATCCAGATTTTTGTTGTTGTTGTTGTCTAGCAGGCCTGGGCTGGGTTTGAACCTGTCAGTCCAGGTGCATGTGGTCAGTGCCCTAACCACTGGGCGCTGAGCCCCAGTGCATTGTTAGCTCTTACTCCAACCTAAAATGGGTCATCTTGATTCTTGTAATATAATATATACTATAGCTATAAAGCTACTTACATAAAGATTTTAAAGTGGGGCAAGAAAGCTAGTGTTTAAGAAAACTGGTGACACTTAAGAGAAGCATTTAGAAGAAGGAAAAATTGAGAGCAATACAGCTCTCAATGATGGAAATGGGGTGCAGGCAGGAGACAGAGGCATCGGGGATTAGGAAGCAGTAATAACTGCAATTTCTTGAATCCCAGCAATGTGTCAGGCACAGGGCTGTGTCTCTCTAAGATGCCCTGTGCTCTGTACCACTCAGGAAAACTAGAGTGTGCAGTGGTTCAGCAACCTGCCACAGACAGCCATGAAGGAGATGGGGGGCCCTAGAGGAGGGCAGTCTGAATCTAGAGCTCGCCCTCTTAACTAACAAAGCAGGGCAGAGTTGATTAAAAGGCTTCGCTAGTGAAAGCCTGGGATAATAGAATAGCAGCCTAGTTTCTCACACTAGCACCCCAAGTGGGAAGGGGAATGAGAAAAGAGACAGGAATCCCCTGGTATCTCAGGATGGGATGCGAGGGTGGGCCTCATGTGAAACTGCAAATGAAACCACTGGGAGACACTGCAGGTGGATTCTCTGATCAGCCTAGTGTATGACCCATGGGAATTTGGTGGAAAAATTTAGAAGGAGTACTTGATTGTTCTGTGAACTAAAATGAAGCATATTTATTGTTGTTTGAATCATAAGAATGATATCAAGCTTGATGGAGATCGCAAGAGAGATTCGCATGTTCAGAGCCCTTTCTTCTGAGATGGAAGGTGGGTGGAAGGTGCTGTCTCGTTCTGAGCTTGTGGAAGGAGCCCAGGAGGCAGCAGCTCACTCTCTGCTCGCTGCACAGTCACTCATATGTTTGGAGTTGCTGTGTGCCAGGCCGTTCCCTCAGTACTGAGGACAAATCAATGAGCAGAGTGGGAGGGTGCCCTCTGTGTTCACAGGGCTCATGAAGAGAAAGAATAAAATACATACAGGTTATTAACTGTGCAATATGTTAGAAGGTAATAAATGCAAAGGAGAAAGGCTGGAGGTGGGGGAGACTGACAGCCAGGGGGGAGTTTAAAACGAGGGTTAAAAGAGCCCCACTGAGAATGTGATATGTGAAACAAGATGTGAAGAAAGCAAAAGAGTAACTCAAGATGTCTGAGAAAAGAGAGGGAACGAAGGAAGGAGGTGGGCGCTCGCCTTGTGAGGAGGCCAACGTGTCTGTGGTGGGGTGAACAAGGACACCACAAAGAATGAGATTAGATTGTGGAGGGCTTTGGGGCTGGTGTGCAGTGCAGACCCCTGCTCTGAGTGTGGTGGTCACGGGGAGGGGCTGCCCAGACCCCACTTAAGTAGAGACTAGATGCCCCTCTGTGGCACCTGCTCCTTCAGGGCCTTCAGCTGCAAAGCTGCCTCTTTCAAGGTCACGCCCTTCCCAGGGTGGTCCACGTCCGCTCACAAGGCACGCCGAGTGTGGACATTTCAGTCCTGCAGGGTCCCTTTGTTGGGCTGTGCTTCTGGGAGGCTCTCTGCTTGAGCAAGGCTTTGCCAGATCTTACTGCTGCTCACCTTTCTCCCTGCCTAATTCTGTGTCCTTCCCTTCACAGGGAACATCTCCCACTTCAGACTCTGTCCCCATGTCTGCTTCTTGGCAATACGATGTAACACGTGACAGAATGTGGTAGAAGGCTGTGGTCCTGTAGACCAGGTGTTCCGCCCTCTCCCCCCAGCCTCCACCTCTCCTTTGTTCTGGGCTAGAGCTGAGAGAATAAATAAATGAACTAATTAATGTCATTGGAATCCTGTTGGAAGAGGTTAGCCTGATATTTGGATCCACAGAACCTCTGTTGTCTGAGTGTAGTTATGAAGAGTACAGATTCAGGGACCAGAAATACTCACGGGGTGAGAATCCTGTTTACTGGTGATATGACCTTCATCCAGACACTGGGCCTACCTATGCCTCAGTTCTTCATTTATAAAATGAGATTTTACTTCAATAAATGAGTTTGTACAGTAGACTGTCCGTAGCTGCCCACCTTCCTACATTGAGCACCTCCTTAAATGAACCTAATTTTCATAGATAGGCCATGCACCACATGTACAGTAGGCCTGGTCCTTATGCTGACCACCTCCATATGTTGACCATTTTGTTACAGTCCTTCAGGTGCCCAACTTACAGAGATTCTACTGTATTTCCAAAACTCTTAGAACTGTGTCTGGCACATAGTAAGTGCTAGGTAAGTGTTTGTTAAATAAATAAGAAAGCCAGCTGTATTCCAGTCAAATGTGTGAAAGAATACATTTTGTACATGGGTCCGATTTCCTTCACACAGGCAGGTATGCATGAGGTTTTCAGTGGATGGGCTAATGAGTGAGGAAGAGGTAAAGTCAAGATTGCTTTGGGCTCAGAGTAGGATCAGAGATGACAGTGTGGGTTGAATTGTAGATATGCATTTATTCAAGGCCTTCCCATTGAATATCCGAACTGCATAGACACAAAATAGTGTGGTTTATAAAGGTTACGTAAAAATAAAGTATTACGCCTTTGGATTGAGAGCTTCACTTATTCCTCTATTTAATAGAGTAAATACACTGAAGTTCATGTTTAGGCACCCAGGGCCACTATCCTGAATTGCTACACTGTCTATATTCTTCTTACACACCTGAACAGGGCACCGAAGGAGGACCCACCAACGATGGATGTTTTGCTGATCTGAAAGGTAATGACAGAGACAAATGAGACCTCCCAGTGGACCGTAGCTAGGGTTAGCAGCAGGAAATTGCATCGGCTCAGTGATTAAGGCAACATCAGCAGTTAGAGGACAGCAGCAAGGCAGGTGGCCTTGGTCTTCTTGCCGCTGCTGCATCTGATCCATCTCACAGGGTGATGAGTTTGAGATGTGTCTGCCTGGCCTGCAAACACGATCTCCCCCTGCTACTCTCTCTCTCTTTTTTCCCCCTGAAAATAAATGAGCAACAAGAAATTTGGAACATCCAGATTATTCAATGTCAGAGCTATTGCCAAGGCAGCCCGCCCACTCTCCTTGGATGTTGAATGCAAGTTAAAATTGCCTCTGGCGAAAGGTTTCGAGAAGGCCTTGCTCATTAATTTTAATTCAAGAAAAATTAATGAGCACCTACTATGTACCAGGCACTAGGTTCGATGCCAGAGATACAAAGATGAATGAGATAATTTCTTGTCTTCAAGGAAGTCACAGTCGAATGGAAGAGGCAGCTAAGGGAAGGCAATTGCTGTGCCATCTTTTTTGTCTCAGGGATGGATGAGGACCTAAATGCCATGGCAATTACAGGAGAAATTGAGAAAACACTTAATCCAGCAAGTTGGTTGATTGATGTTCTTATTTAACTACCCTAAGGAGTACCAGCCCAGAATATATTTCAAAAGATTCATCCTCAGAGGAAGAAAAACATTAAACAAAAAATCCAAGAACAACATTTTTACAATTGGGTGTTACCATGTGGGACCCTAAATCTTGTTTCTAGGACCTTGCATGGATTTGGAGAGAGAAGACTAAAGAACTCTATGGGGAAATCAGAAGCTGGGACCTGAAGGAGTCAAAGACCAAAAGAGGCAATGGCAGCTCTTACCAGACACTGGAAACAGCTCAAGTTTTTCCTCACCGGCTTCTCTTGAGAGCAGAGAATCGAAAGCCCAGATTCTGTAGCTCAAAATGTGTGGTCCGAGGAACTACAGATCAGGTCACTCACATTTCAACCAAAACTCCTTATTTTAAAAATAAAACGAAATTTGGGGGATGTAACATATCTATAGAAAAATACATGAATGTTAAATGTGCAGCTTGATGACCATAAACATGGCTCTAATCATGAAGACCCGACCATACCATCATATGAGAACTGTGTGGTACCCAGAAGGCTTCTTGTGCTCACGTCCAGTCGAATCAGCCCACCTCACAAACAGAGCCACTGTTTCTGATTTCAGATGAATTTTGCACATTTCTGACCTTCTTGTAAATGAATCATGCGGGTTCGTGTTCATGTTTGGCTTCTTCCCAGCATGCCGTCTGAGAGATCATTTCTGCTGCTATCTGTAGCATGAATGCTTTAAGATGCTGAACACCCAGCTGGTCATACTCATCGGCCACTTGTATAGCTTCTCTTGTGAAAGGTCTACCCAGTTCTTTTGCCCAATTTTATTGGGTATTTTTTCTTATCAACTTACAGGAGCTCATTGGATTGTCTACGTATAAGACTCCTGAGTGTTAGTCCATTTCCTACCCCCCCTTTTTTTTCTCTCCAAGTAAGTGGGTCAAGTTTGAGCCCTCTCCTCTTTTTCATTCATTTTCCTTGTGTTTCCCAAACTCCCAAACTTCAGGTCTCCTGCTGCTTTTTTATCTTTCTAGGACCAAAATTTCCTTCCAAAAAAGTGACTTGGACGTAAGTTACTGAAAATCCTTTGTTTATTTAAAAGATAAATATCCCCCAAATATTTACCTTTTAAAATGAAATAAAGTCAATGGATAGAATATCTGATAGTGGAATTTCAGGAATTATAAAACTGATGGGGATTTTTCAAGGAATAAGAATATCAAATGAAAGGTACATTTTTGTACCTCTATATTCAACTAAGCTATTGCTATTGTTTAAAAAAAATCAGAATAATTAGCTTTAAGAGATGTTGGACAAAGGCAGAAAGAATGTATTCATCAATGAATGATTGCTTCATTAAGAAAAGAAAAGATTAAAGGTTACAGGGCTACGTCGAATCATGGTTTCAGAGCTATTACAAATGATGGACCACTAGAGAGTTACTTCCAGCCTGGGAATCTGGTGATGCAATGTTCTAGGGAGGCTTGTCATCTTGGAAATTGGTGCTAATATTGCAATGAGGATTTGCTAGGAAATTACAACATAAGCTGAAGAAGTTAGTGAGTAATATTACATTGGGAAATGGAGTCCAATATTTTTCCGACAGGAGAATGATTTGAGATGCTCTTGAAAAAGAGAGGGGAAAGCCCAGAAGAAACATGAAGAAACCTCAATGAAGGCTCTTTATGTGAAGAGAAAGAGAGACAAGGATCAGAGAGAGAGTGGGAGAGGACGTGCCCAGCCAGGCCCAGGCAGCGTCTGCTTACCTTTAAGCTGCAGCTGTGTTTGAACAGAAAGCATGGCTCCGAGATGTCTGACCTGAGCAAAATGGGCTATTTAATCCACATCTAATATCAGCTCTTAGATTTATGAGTCCCAGCCTGTTTTTGCCATAAGTATGTCACTCCTCTGGTATTTACTGGTCACTTGCCAGCAGTTGGAAGCCATGACAGATAATCATCATACAATTGTGTGAATGTTTCAACTGAAGTTAAGTATTATAACAGAAGAGGAGTTGAGGATTGGGGAGACCTTCCATTATTCATCCATACATTAAATATTTATTGAGTGCCTACCTCATGGTGGGTGCCATGCTGGATGCTGAGGATACAGCTTTGCACAATAAAGATGTGCCTTTGCCTTCATGGAGCTGGCAGTTAAGTGGCAAAGAGAGATGAAATTAAAATATGTATTTTGGAGGATCCATTAAGTACTTGTCATGTGAAAAAGTGAGGAAGGCTGTTCCCAGTAGAATTCCCTGAGGTAGAATTAACGGAGTTTGGAAAGCAGTTGGTAAATACGGGATGTGGCTAGAATCATGTGGAGTCCATGATGAAAATCCAGTAAGGTATATTCTTGTAAAAACATGGCAGCTATCATAAAACCTACCACCAGGTAGGCTGGCTTGATCTATCTATCTACCTACCCATCTAATTTATCCATCTAACTCATCCATTCTGTGGATAATACAGATAAATACTTGGGGGAATTTATACAGAGGTGAATATGACGGGGTCTCTAGCCTTAAAGGTGCATATAGTAGAATGTGGGAGTATTACTCCCAAATGGTAAGGCGAGAGAAGCTGAGAGATGGATGAAGATGGAAGGAGCTAGGCTCAGGGTTCAGTTGGCCTCCACGATATCATTGAGATGGGATTTCGAGCATTTTGATAGAGATTTCCCCTTACTCACCCTGAAGTGCTCAAAGACTCGGATAGCAGTTTTGGGCTGTTCAGTTCTACCAAGAAGCATCTGAGAAGACAAAAGAACAGCTTATGAAAGTGTCAAGAAGAAAATGGCTCTTCGGGTTTCCAATGGATTGTGTTCTGGTCAAATAATTTTTAAGTGTCAGGTTCAAAGGGTCAGTTTAGAGTTACATTTATTTTATCCTCTTAAATGCCTTTCAGAGGCATTAGGCATATATTATTTAGTTTTTTCTATAGTGACAAACATTCCCCAAATTTCAATGGCCGTCAACAACACACATTTATTTCTTCCTCATTTATTTACAGGTTGGTTGTAGTTTTTCTCAGTACTGCCTGGCTCTGATGGACTGGGCTCCAGGATGCGGAGTGGGGACAGGTCTGTTCCATGTATCCATACATTCTGGGAACCAGGAGGAATGAACAGCCATTATCTAGGAAAGTTTTCTTCATGGTTGAAGGGTGAAGCTCAAACTAACAGCAGAAATTTTGAAAGACTTGGACATGATATTAGTCTTAGTCACTTACCTATGACCAAACTCATGATTGGGTTGAGAAGTATTTCTCATGGGACAAGAAACGGAGAACGTAGTATAAATACACACACTTGGTAATAAATATGATCAATGATGAAGTATGTCTTTATGCACTTGTTTATAAAATAACTTCTACAGAGAAGCTGAAATAGTGTCGTGATCAGGACCTATTAGAGAACACTGCAGTGGAAAGGAAATGGTCTTTCTAAAATTTTCTTTTATATTACTCTCTGAGAATCGATATTAGAATTGGATACATAGTAATTATCTGAAATATTTGACTTGGGGTAAGGCTGTTGCAAGAGAAATTCAAATTCAGGCTATGATAACTTAAGGGTATCCATTTGTGGGAACTATCGGTGCCGTTATTCATTAATTTAGAGATGATATAACAATATTCATCCCGCTGGATTAGAGTGGCTCGTGGATATTCAAACACAAGAACATATTATTTTTTGAGGGGGCCTAGTTAGGAAGGTGTGAGGGAGAGAGCGAATGTTTTATTGTGTGGATACATATAATTGTTATGTTACTGACACAATCTTTGTGTTTTGTTTGGTTGAACAGTGTGCGTTTCTTAAC
The DNA here is from genome assembly GCA_963574575.1 of Galagoides demidoff. NCBI lineage: Eukaryota > Metazoa > Chordata > Mammalia > Primates > Galagidae > Galagoides > Galagoides demidoff. The sequence continues at coordinate 12,393 of CAUYQV010062793.1, forward strand.
AAGTAATTTCCCCCTGCAAATCCAGGTGGTATATTGCTGTGATTTCTACTCCAACAAGTAACAGAAGTAGTCATTTTCCCTGTGTGTGGGAAAAGCATAAATCAGCCTTTGGAATGGGACTATAAATACGGCTCTGTCTGAGCTATGAACTTGTGAGTTAAACTTAGTTACAGAATCACGAACTAAAGTTAGAACAATTTAAATGCAGAGTATTTTGTGTGGACATTTAAGTGGCGTAGGACATTGTGGACATCCCATTTTCCATTCCTTCTTGTACTTTTATGCTTCATGCTGGTATGAGGTGTTGTTCTTCGTTTGCAGAGGTGATTATTTTAGATTATTATTCACACTCTGCAGCTTCAGTGAACTCTACTTAAAATCGAGTCATTGAGCAATATCAATAAACACAGAGATCATAGTGAAACTCTCCAACTCAGAAATATCTTTGTGCACCACACTTAGACCTGTGATTCAGCACAAAGCAGACCGTCCTATTATGTACATTAGTCTAATTCTGTTTTTAAATACAGATGATGTAAAGCATTCTTATGGAAAACTACTTGACAGTATTACTGGAGCCACTAAAATTTATTGAGGGGATAGAGTAAAAAAAAAGAAAATAGGTTTAATTCACATAATTAAAGGAAGTAAAGCCTTTATCAAGAAATTATTATGAGGTCTTGGATTTCCATTGTCACTCTTCTTCCATCCTTCTTTCGTTAGGGTTTTGGTTTTTGTCATAGTTATGGGCTATTTCACCTGCAGTTAATGAGAAGCATAATTCAGCCAGCAAGGAAACTTACTATCACCCATAACAGATGGTACAGAGGTGGCCCCAGTCATGAGGATATCAGGGCTCTAGCTCTATCTCTTTGTTATTCTCGAAGCAATACATCTTCCTGTCTCTGCACCATCTTTATCTCAGGCTGACTTCTCTTATTGTGTTAATATGCCTGCCAGCAGCATCCAGGAAATATACCTCCTTGGTCACATCCAGAAGAAAATCCTTCTTCCCTGATGTTTCAGAGATAGGAGGTGCTGCCCAGTTTGTATTTCCCCCTGCTACATACTAACTGAAGATTGGTCTGCAAGCGCAGCTGTCTACGTGGAGATGACGTTTTCTAGCTTCTGTTGTATTCAGGAGACTCACGTTCTTCCTAGAGAGAGGTAATGGAACAACTTCCAGTCGTATTCTGAAAGGGAAGAAGAAAGAGTATGCTTCCCTTTTTGGTTCCATAGGATGTAATGAAGGTTTGTTGGACTTAGTTCTAGATGGAAATCTGGTATTGGAAAAGGCATATGAGGTGTCAGGAGCCAAAACAGTCAACAGCTCCGTGGAGAAGAGACTGACTTTTATGTAATAAATTGCAGGTTTCAATTTATTATTTTTTGTAAGATTTCTGAACCGATATCCTTATTAATAAGAGGATAACACAGTCTGAGCTTCATGCTTTCTTATATCACTTTAGGTCATGTGCCCAGTGCTGGCTCAGAAATAGTCTCCAAGGGAATCCATGACGCGAATTGATTGTCTTGTACCTGGTCCCTGAACCAATCACTGGCAATGCAATGATCAATAAAGATTAACCTGCTGGAGCAAGACCCACTGTAGTCAGTAGGGCTTTTGTTAGGAAGATGTGAGGAATGGTTGATCCAAAATTGTGCTCACTAGAAGTGTGTGTGTCATCATTGGCATACCTCATGAACTTGGCACACCTCATGAACTTGGCATACCTCATGAACTTGGCACACCTCAAGAACTTGGCACACCTCATGACCTGGGCTGAGAAAATAAAGGTCAACCAGTTCAGTCAATCTGCTTCTCAGATCGTCTGGGCTGGAAGGTACAGTTGAAATGTTGGTATTATTTCAGATCTAGCACATTTTGTTTACATTTATTTATATGCATGAGTGAATGTATGTTTTTAAAATTTTGTATTCATATAAGCAATACATCTTAATATTAGGTTAATATGATTAGGTTACATTGTTTTCACCCATTAGGTAATGTCTGAGTTGTAGTTGAGTCCTTCAACCAGGAGGGGAGCCATATATGCTACATTGTCCCCATCAGGTGGGACCGTCATGAGCCCCCTCCCTTTTCTCCCTTTACCTTTTCTTGAATTAAATTGTATTTTTCTCAGTTGGGCCTGTGATTATTCATCTACTAGGTTCAAATTGGTATTGAGCACGTCAGGTGTTTGCTTTTCCATTCTCGAGATACTTTACTAAAGAGAATGTTCTCAAACTCCATCCAGGCAAATACAAAAGACGTAAAGTGTTCATCTTTTTTTTGATGGTTGAATATAATTCCACGGTATCCATACACCACAGTTTATAAATCCTTTCATGGGTTGATGGAAAGGTGGGTGTTTCCGCATCTTTGTGATTATGAATGGAGCTGCAATTAAACAATCTAATGCAATTGTCCTTATGGTAAAATGATGCCTTCTCTTTGGGCAGATAAATAGCAATGGGATCATGGGATCAAATGGAAGGTCTACTTTTAGTTCTTCTCTATACTTCTTTCCAAAAAGACCATATTAGTTTGCACTCCCACCAACAGTGTCTGAGTGTTCCCTTCTCTCCTCACACTAATATCTGCAGCTTTGGAGTTTTGGATGTGGGTTATTCTTGCTGGGGTTAGCTGCTATCTCAAGGTGGCTTTGATGTATTTCTCTGATGATTAGGGATGATGAGCATTTTTTCATGTGAACGTATGTATGTTTGCATGTAGGTTTTGGGGGAGTGATCCATGTTGCCGTGAGTGGGATAGGCAAGCTTCTCTCTCCTCTAGTTATTGTTACTTGAGAAAGTTTAGTTAGGTAAGAACTAGTTACAACTGTCTCTACCAGACTTCAGGAATACAAAACAAATCATCTCCAACAATTCATCAGTCCATTGACAGCATAAATAGTTCAAGAGCCCAATAACTGCTCAACTACCCAGCAGCACTCTTAAATAGTACTTCTATTTGTGAGTCAGATGGAGGAGGGCACTATCTAGATGGAAGGAGAGAGGCATTCATTCTAGTTTTACCTGGCGTCGGCACCATCTATACAGCTGGGAGCTGTTTTTTTTTTTTTTTCTTTTTTTTAGAAACAGAGTCTCATTTTGTCACCCTCGGTAGAGTGCCATGACATCACAGCTCACAGCAACCCCCAGCTCTTGGGTTTAGTGATTCTCTTGCTTCAGCCTCCCAAGAAGTAGCTGGGATTACAGGCACTCACCACAATGCCTGGCTATTTTTTTTGTTGCAGTTTGCCCAGGGCCACGTTTGAACCCACCACCCTCAGTATATGGGCCTGTGGCCTACCCACAGAGCCACAGGTGCTGCCCATAGGAGCCATTTTGATCAACTTTCCTCAATGTTTTATTTCTCTGACCAAGACTTTAAATTTGCATAACAAGGAATAAATGTGCATAATAAGGAAAGACAGGATTGACAAATTTAGGTGGATTATTGACTGTATAAGAAGTCTTGGAAGAAGAAGAATACACAGCAAATAGGCTAGAAACCCTGCATTCTTTGGGTAACTAGATACTAAGGAAGCCATTGTTCTCACAGAGGTGAAGAGACTGAGCTGTAGGATCCAACGGATGGTGTTAAAATCCTGCTTTCCCCACTAACTAACTAATTGTGTGAATTTGGACATTGTCTCTCTACATCTCACCTTCTCCTTGCTAAAAATAGCAATGGTAATACTAGCTACCTTGTGGGTGACTGGGAGTTTAAATGAGACCGCATGTAACACATTTTTCCTGTTAACACAGGAGAACTGTCATCACAAAAGTCAAGGCAGTTCCCAAGCTTCATTTTTATCAGTTTCTTTAATTTGGAGAACACTTGAGTGACACAGAAAAAGGGATTATATTTTCTTTTATAAGTTGGGGAACCTATTTTTACCAGATATCATCCCTTGGCAAAACTGAGTGGGAAACTTTCTTATTCTAGATTCCATTTGTAAGGGAGTTAAACAAACACTACATGTGCTCACTATTAAACTGTAACTAGTTGACCGATACTTATGGGCACACATGGAAATAACACCCATTAGAAATCAAGCAGGTGGGAGAAGGGCGGGGACTGGTAAATTCACTCCTCAGAGGTAAAATGTACACTATTTGGGTCATGGGCACACTTATAACCTTGACTCAAACTTTGCAAAAGCAATTTATGTAACCAAATCATTTGTACCCCTGTAATATTGGGAAATAAAACAAAATTAAACACACGTGCACACACACACACTGCTTTAAAAGGGATCAATTCTCAGGCCATTAGAAACAATTATCAGCTGGCTTAACTGTGGCATGCCACCAGCTGGGCAGCATTCATCTTAGATGACATTTTAGCCAAGTTTTCTGAGCAGAGAAAATGTCGCTGGCTTTATATGCTGGAATTAGATGGCAGGGACTGGACAGAGCTCTCTAATGAGCCAGTTGATTACGTTCAATACAAGGAAACACCCTCTCAAAATTACCTCTGTCTGAAAGTTTAATCAGGTGCTTACAGTGGTGGCGAGTTCTGTTTTACTGGAGGTTTCTAAGCAGGAGGTGGGTGAGCGTTTATCTTGGAGATGATGGAAAGATTCACACACAGAACGCACGTTTGGACGAGGGAACTGCTTGAATTAACTCTGCTTCTGAGATGCCGTGACTGTGCCTGTCACTCCCGCTCTTGTCAACATAAACAAGACCCTCATTTCGAATTTAATCTATCGATAAACCATTGTAACTCTTTACTCGGTGAGTTGTCAGTGCCAGAGAGAATGTGTCATTCCTTGAAAGAGCCCGACATTAGAATCACTCATGCTGAGGCGAAGCTTAATCACCGTGAAGCTACAGTTAGTGAAGGAGTCATTGAAAGGGACCTTAATATGCCAGCAAAAAACAAATAGAACTGATGAGGCCAAGGGGAAGGTAAACACAGTCCTCCGGGAGAGAATTAAAAAAATTCATGCATTTACCTTTACTCACTGCAAAAACAGGCAATTACAAGACTTTTGACTTTTGAATTATACTGTTGCCACATATTTTAACTTTAGTGTTTTGAAGAGTCTTGGATGAAATTGTTTTAATTGAGGCCAACTCACTTACTGGTTATTATTTATAATTAGGGAGAATTTTCCCTTAATGTAATTCTGCTAAAGCCTTCACAACACCTAAAAGAAAAGCTAGCAGTTATATGCAATGAACAGTTATTTACACAACTCTATTTTCTCATCTAATGAGCTTAGCATTAAAAAGTAAAAGGGAGGGAGGGGGATAACGTGCACTGGGCTGTCAGTCTGTGCTGGACGCCTGGCACACACAATCTTGTTTAATTTCTAAGGAACCTGGTGAGGCATTTAATGTATTTTATAGTTAACATCTTTCTGAGGTTCCGAAACATTCCAGACCTTGTCCAAGGTCACTAGCAGGTACACACTGGAGCCGGATTTCGACTTAGAATTGACGGAATACAAAAAGAATCAATCTCCATCATGTAAGTCGTAGACCCTTCACCCTTAAACCTAAATCCCTCCACCAACCAGGCAGAGATGCCAATGAATGACCCTATGGGAGGAGATATAAGCCACATAGAGGTTGAACTAGAGGGTGCATATTTTGCCTAAGGAATTAAAGTTAAATTAAAAAATCATTTTGGCAGCTAAGCAAACTCATCTCCTAGCCCTCTCAGGCAAGCATGCCAAGATTTTGCAACCTCTGAAATGCTGAGCATGCAGCCATACTTTAGTATGAAAGAAATCATATTGCTTACTCAAGTTATGCTTTGGTTTGGAGAAGCCAGGAAAACGGTGGGTGTCAATTACTTTGGACCCCACTCCATTTTTTCCCCTTAAAACTTAAGGAGTGATTGTCAAAGTTAAACTGGTTCTTAAATCATTTATATCAACTTTATTTTCAGCATCCTTAATAAAATATCCTTTTGTAGTTCCATAGACAATAGGGTGGTGGCGGGGATGGAGGAGTTAAATTATGTTTTTAAACAAAAATTATCTCTTCTATGCATATTTTTGTTTAGGTCCAATCTTTTGGTTATTTTATTCCCATAGTGCTATTAAGGAATTTACAGCTATAGAATCTTTTAATGCAGTTTAGGGCAGAAACTATTAAGGCAGCAAAAATGGAATTAGGGGAAAAAACCCACATGAAGTAATGGAGCAGTTAAGATGTTCTAATTAAAGTTATAATTGTAAATTGAGTGCATGAAGATAACTTGAAATTTTTTCTCATCTGAGCATTTTTTGGTCTGTATTTTATGTCTTTATACCTGGTACTTAAACTTTCAAGGCTTACCGAATCCATGCTGAACCCTAAGTAAATTAACAAGGAGTTTTAAAAATGAAACTTTTTAGAAATACCACAATCAAGATAATAAAGAAGCCATTTTTCCTTTTACATAGTTTTTTTTTGTCTCCACTGTCACTTCAAAGTACTTTTCAAAATTCTTCTCCAACATAACTTCTTTGATAAAGATAAGAAGTTTCAACAGAATTCAGCAGAGTTGCTCAGACTGTTTCCTTTCTGAGACCTTGATTATTTCTTTCATGCTCCTTCTGCCCCTCGTCCCCTCACCTTCTTCACTCTTAGATAACTTTGCTGCTGTCAATGGGGCTTAAGAAAATTGAGAATCTGAGACAGTGGCTTTGTTAGCTTCCTGCCCTTCCACAGTGAAAAGCAAATCAACCATCCCATCTTGGTTCCTCTTTTCTTTCCACTCTGCCCCCACTCGTGCTTGGGATTCTGGCTCCTGCTGCCTCTCCTGGCTGACTCCACACCTCAGTGTTTCTGTCTCTTGCCTCTTGATCGCTCCATCTTTTGCAGTGTTAGTGCTGCACCTGCAAAGATGATCCTGTACGTTTCATACCAAAAAGACTGACTGGTCACCCGAATGTCTCCTTCCCCACTTCTACACAGTTCTGATCCTTCATTCCCTCTGCTCCTTCAATTCATACCTCTCTTCCCTTTGCGAGCCTCCCACCCACAAACACGTAGGGCTGGAGAGATCATTTTGAAAGAAGGCAAAGGCAAACTGCCAATCAAACTAACCCTGGGCTTCTGCATTCTTCCCAGCAGAATTGGCTGGGCTGCCTCATATGTCTGCAGGCTGCCTCACTGCCAGGTGGCTTAGAGTGGCCCCAGCTCAGACCACAGGGAAAATGAGGTTTTACTTCACTTGTCTCAGCTCCAGCAGCATAGTCTGGAATTCATTCCGTGGAGAAGGCTAAGATGTCAGTGGGAGAAAAAGTACTATCGCAGGAGTGCTTTTCACAATTTCTTGTGTCATGCTTGCAGAAATCCCATTGTCTAAGACAAGTCCCATGGCTCAACTCAGAATCACGGGGCAGGGAAACAGACTTGCCTCTTTGTTGAGAACAAGTAACAGCAAAGTCTCATGGCGAAGGGAGAGAATACAGGGATGGGTAAAAGAATACTGGAGTCCTGAATTTAATCAATCTGTTTGCGATCTTCAGACTGGTCATTTAAATCTGGTTTGTGTGCAGCATTATTTCCTAAACATTTCCCAATTAGTAAACAATAGGTTTCTTTACTTTTTTCACTAATCAATAATCCTGCTGTGAATAGGCACAGGTGCATCCCTTTGTTCTCCTATTAAATTAATTCTGTACCATTAAGTGGCTCCAACAAACCAGAGATTGCTTTTCATGCATAGCAAGTTTGGAGCTTATGTGGTGGTTGCTGGCATTGATTTGGTGGTTTACTGATTTTGACCCCAACAGTTCTATAATATTTTTGGTTTGGAAGATGGCTGCTATAGCTACAACTACCATCGTCCAATTTAAAGCAGGAAGAAGGAGGAATGAAAGCAGTTGACTTACTTTTCCACTTCTTGCTCAGAACCGTGACACTGGCCACACTTCGCCAAAAGATGACACCAGAGGGGGTTGGGATGGGGATGTGCCAGTGACCTCACGGCGGTGGTCACGTCTAGGACATAGTGTCAGGAGTGAGATGATCTGGCCAAGGTTCCGTGAGTATTTTTATGCCCCATGCATGTTGCTTTTCAAAAGTGTTTTTCCAGTTTACAAAGCCGTTGGCAGGACACCTTTATCACACTTCACCACAACCTCACCCACGTTCTTGGAATACCAATGAGGTTGAATGTTTTCTGTGTGCTTTTCAATAATTTTCCTGAAATGTTTCCGGAAATTATTGTTCTTTTTAAAGCAGTTTTCTTATACATGTAAAAGGGTTCTTTGAGCATGAGAGACAGTAGCCCTTTCTGTCCTATTCGTTGTTGCCTGCTTCACTTTTGCCTTTTAGTTTTGACAGTTCCCACTTGGACACTAATTTTAAAATTTCATTATATGGTTTCCTTCTTTGGCTAATTATAACATAGGTATTCGATTTCTACAGGACCACTCGTAGCCCCCCTTTTTTAAACTAAAAAAGCCATCTCTTCTACATTTCATTTCCATACATTAGAAAACTATCAAATCAACTTGCATGTCCCTGATGGTTAATGAGGTTGAACATTCCTTCATGGGCTTCCTCTGTCTATCTTCTTTCTAAGGCTTCTGTTCAAATCTTTTGCCCATTTCTTAATGGGGTTGTTGGCTTTTTTCTTGTTGATTTGAGTTCTTCGTAGATTCTGGATATTAGCTCTTTATGGGATGTATGGCTTGAGATTATCTTCTCCCATTCTGTAGGTTGTCCATTTGCTCTGTTGATTATTTTCTTAGCCTTGGAGAAGTTTTTAATTTAGTTGAGTCCCATTTACTTGTTTTTGTTGTTGCTGAAATTGCCTTTGGGGTCTTAGTCATAAATCCTTTGCCCAGGCTGATATCTAGAAGACTTTTCTCTACATTTTATTCTAGAATTCTTATGGTTTCCCTTACATTGAAATCTTTTATCCATCATGAATTAATTTTGGGGAGTGGCAAGAAAGATGAATCCTCTTTCATTCTTCTGCATACAGCTGTCCAGTCTTCTCAGCACTGTTCATTGAGCAGGGATTCTTTTCTCCAATGTACAATGTATATTGTTTTATTCCTCTTCAAAAATGGGTTGTCCATATGTGCATGGTTTTATAACTGGGTCCTCTGTCTAGTTCCATTGGTCTGTCATCTCTGTTTATGGGCTGATACCACGCCGCTTTGGGTAGTATAACCTTGTACTGATGTCCAGTAACATGATACTTCCAGATTTTTTCTTTTTGTTTAAAATTGCCTTGGTTATTTCGGCTCCTTTCTTGTTCAAAACAAAGTCTAGAATTATTTTTTTGTAGATCTTTGAAATACAACATTGGAATCTTGATGGGGATTGACTTGCATCTGTAAATCGCTTTGGGTAGGGCATTTTCACAATGTTGATTCTGCCAATCTGAGTGTCATACATTTTTCCATTTGTTTATGTCACCTTGCAATTTCTTTCCTCAGTGTTTTATGGTTTTCTTTGTAGAAATCTTTCACCTCCAGTGAGATATCACCTTACCCCCATTAAAATACCTCTTATTAAAAAGTTCAAAAGCAGTAGATCTGGTATGGAAGCAGAGAAAGTGCAGAGAGAAAGGAATGGTTATACACTGTTGGTGAAACTGAAAATTAGTTCCTACGGAAAACAGCATGGAGATTTCTCAAAGAGCTGAAAATAGACCTACCATTCATTGAGCAAACCCACTATTGGGTACCTATCCAATGGGAAAGAAGCAATTTAATCAAAAAGATGCTGGCATTCAAATGCTTATTGCCAAACAACTTATAATTGTAAAGATGTGGAATCAACTACAAGTGCCTGTCAATTCACGAGCAGATTAACAAAATGTGGTGTATGTTTACCATGGAGTAATACTCAGCTATAAAAAGGATGAATTAGTGCCTTTTGCAACAATTTAGATGGAACTGGAGACCATTAACCTAAGTAAGTATCTAAATAATGGAAAAAGATACAGCACATGTACTTGTTATTAAATTGGAACTAATAGATGAACACATGTGCCCACAGGGAAGTAAAACTCAGTAGACATCAAAGGGGGGGAGGGGAAAGTAGGGGATGGAGAAAAGTAGGTACAAGAAACGCTGTTTAGGTGGTGGGCACTCTTATGGTCATAACTCAAGAATTATAAAAGCAATCCATGTAACCAAAAACATTTGTACCCTCTTAATATTTTGAAATAAAAATGGTAGAAAAGAGAAAGTTTTATCAAATATCATTTTCTAACACACAGATTTGCTATTTCTGATGTGAAAGGTGTTTCTGCAGATGTGGTGCCCTAAAAGGCTACGGGTCTAAACTTCCTGCGCAAGTTTCCAAAAAGTCAAAGAAGATTCATGTAAATGGTTAAGTTGCAGAAAAGAAAGATTATTAAAAATTGGGCTCTATGGGAGACTAAAAATAAGACATAATTGGCTTCAGAATCAATTAAGTCATTAAAAATGTGTCTCTTCAAAGATTTCCTACTTTGAATTAATTAAAGATAGATTTAAGAGTATATTGCAGCTACTGACAGGAATATGAACTTATCAAACTGAACTTCAAAAGGAAAATAAGTAATATAAGCAGTATGTTGTATAGATTTCTGTGTTTTGATTTAAAAACTTTTTTTCGAGTTAGGGTAAACTTTATTTAACGATATACTTGTAAACTGTATTTCTCAGTAAACAAAGCAGAGATAGAAGGAAATTATATAGTGAACCTTTATTATAACTTTTTTGTTAACAGGTTGTGTTATTGGGGGAAATCATTTAATTTCTATGAGCTTCGGTTTCTTTGTGTATAAACTGGAGACAATGATATTGTACCAGTGTTGCCGCCTACGTATAAAAAGGTGTTGCAACAATTATTTTAAAGGGTTTAATGAAGGGCCCAACTTGTTTATATAGACTTTAAGTGGGAAGTGTTACTCTCAAAATGTACTTAACTTCATAAGGTGTTAAATTTGCTTACTTAATTTTAGATGATTGAAGAAGAAAACCCCACAGCAAGAAAGAAAAGTGAATTATGGATCCTCTTTGTAGGTGATGGGGGGGTCAGTTTGGCATGATTGCATCATGATTTGGTGAAGAAAACTTGGTGTAAAAGAGGGGAGTTCCTACTCTAATAGTAGCTGTAAGTTGAACATTCATTTTGCCTCTAAAGTAAGGACCACAAAAACCTATTGCCTACTTTCCCTTGGGTTTGTCTTAGACCTTGACTTATTTTCTCCCTGCCTTTACCTATCTCAAACATCACCCACTGGTTAGTAGATATGAATACGTAGAAAAGATATTGGTTGAAACAGTTTTGTTTATAAATATAAGCACTTTGGGTTGGGTCTACATAGAAAATACCCTTGGAGAAAAACACTTAGTAGATAAACAAAGAAAGAAATTTTATCCATCTAAACTTGTTGGCT
>CAUYQV010062794.1:0-24778 GCA_963574575.1 Galagoides demidoff
CCCGCCAAACAACAGTGATGGCTGCAACCAAAAAATGGCTAGGCGTTGTGGCAGGCACCTGTGGTCCCAGCTACTTGGGAGGTGGAGGCAGGAGACTCGCTTGAGCCCAGGAGTTGGAGGTTGCTATGAGCTGTGATGCCACCGCACTCTACCCAGGGGGATAGCTTGAGGCTCCGTATAAAAAAAAAAAAAAAAAAAAAAAAAGACTTACTCTTGGAGGAAGACACTGCAGGAGGAAATATGAGTGAGGACTTGTAATCCCAGCACTTGGGAGACCTAGGTGGGTGGACTGCCTGAGCTTAGGGGTTTGAGACCAGCCTAAGCCAGAGTGAGACCTAATCTCTAAAAGTAGCTGGGCATTGTGGTGGGCACCTGTAGTCCCAGCTATAGGGGAGGCTGAGGCAAAAGAATCACTGAGCCCAAGAGTTCAAGGTTGCTGTGAGCTGTGATGCCACAGCACTCTACTGAGGGCGACATAGTGAAACTCCTATCTAAGAAAAAAAAAAGTGAGAACTAAAAATTGGGATAAAGATCACATCAAATGACTCTTTCTTTTTTTTTTTTTTTTTTTTTTTTTGAGACAGAGCCTCAAGCTGCCCCCTGGGTAGAGTGCTGTGGTGTCACAGCTCACAGCCACCTCCAACTCCTGGGCTCAAGCGAGTCTCCTATGTCAGCCTCCCAAGTAGCTGGGACCACAGGTGTCCACCACAAGGCCTGGCTATTTTTTGGTTGCAGCCATCATTGTTGTTTTGGTGGGCCCAGGCTGGATTTGAACCCGCCACCTTAGGTGTATGTGGCTGGTGCCTTAGCCTCTTGAGCCACAGATGCCGAGCCAAAGGACTCTTTCTTTTTTGAGACAGTATCTCACTATGTCGCCCTCAGTAGAGTACAGTGGTACAGTTACAGCAACCTCAGACTCTTGGGTTGAAGCTATTCTCTTGCTTCAGCCTCCTGAGTAGCTAGGACTACAGGCACCCGCCACAACGCCCGGCTTTTTTTTGTTATTGTTGTTTGGTTGGCTGGTTCAAACCCACCAGTTCCGATGCATGTGGCTGGCCCCCTTACCACTGACCTATGGGTGCTGAGCTGAGAAAAAGGACTCTTGAAAAAAGAAAAAGCACAATCAAAAAGATAGGGGGAGAATGGAGATCATTAAAGAACGTCAAAAGGAAGAAATGAGCCAACTGCCAAGCCCTGTGGAGAAGTTAAGGAACAGGAGTGCTAAGAAAAGCTAACGTACTTAGCAACTGAGAAGCTGTGGTGCAAATGAAAGATTCCGGGAATGCAAGGAAAGCAGACTGCGGAAACAGAGACATGAACGTGTACATCAGACAGAGCAACAAGAATACTGCCAGAAAGAAAGGGCAAAGATCAAGTAGGAAGTTTTACAGGACAGCAGAGATCTGTTGCTCTCTCCATCTTCTCTGGGAGAGACGTCTAGTACACTGGAAGACTGAAGGTGCATTGGGACCACAGAAGAAAATAAAGACTCCAAGGCCTGAGGGCAGAAGGAAAGGAGGGACTTGAGAAAGAGGGAATGTGACAGGGAAAAAAAGAACTAGTGTCACTAGAGATATTTCAAGCTGATGAGGACAGGAGGGACCTCAGGCTAGGTAAGCTTAGTAGTCTTCGTACCAAAGTGTATCATGGGACAAAATTCAGCTTAAATCAGACACATCCATATTAAGCTGTATGTGAGGGCTTACTAGAAAGAGAAAAACATCCCTCCTTATGTCTTCAGTTCAACTCACCCACAGCATGAGAACGAGACTGGTATTTGAATGAAACTTTATTAACACTGAATTACAAGCAATATTTAAAACTAGCTAACCACTGACACAAATTGAGAAAACTCCTATGTCCATAAAAGAGGCAAAATATTAATTAATTTTAATTTGGGAGATAATTATAATACAAGTATCCACAAGAAGTAGTCAATAAATATTGGTGAATGCTACATGCAATGAGTGTTTCTGTGCTGTGTGGTCAACTGCATAATTACCAGTTGAAAGACACAGCATTAAAAGCAAAACAATGCAGGGTAAAATACCCAACCCATGTTTTCCTGAACTTCGGTGACTAAGCAAGGAAAGATGATTCACAGGACGCACGTTAAGTTCTACGAGGTTGCTCCTCGGCAGCAGAGAAGCAGGGTTGTCACTGTCATCTTCCCAACCCCTTCCACATGCAAAGCCCCACTTCCCTTCTTGCCTGTGAGCTGTGTCAGCCCCACCTTGAATGACACCAACTTAAAACACTAATGTAGACAACTCCCAACAAACTGGAGAAGCAAGGATTCCTACTGACCTCCTTCCTGCACTACTCCTTAAAAAGGAATCTAAAACATATGAGTAATAAAATTGTGAAAAAGAAGCCTTACCTTCTAATTATGTGCATAACTAAAGCCCACAACAGAAATATCTGGACCTTCTAAACTCATTTCCAACTTCAAATACAAGCATACTATATTAAAAGAAAAAGCCAATTAAGCTTCATTATGAGCAGTGTGTGAAGAGCTGATGTGATGTGAGGAAGTAAAGCTTGCAAAGATTTTCATTTGATTGTAAGATTTTCAAAATATTCAACAACTTCAGTTTTCTGAAAAATCTGTGATCTCCCTGTAGGTTAAAATAAATCATTAAGTTAACCACAGGTCTTTGAGGCAAAATCAAAGTAATGTCATCAAATGTAAACTGAGAATTATTATTCCCTTAGAAATATTTAAAAAGTGACTATCAGAAATGAAGTCACAGGCTTGGTGCCCACAGCACAGTGGTTTAGGAGTCAGCCACATACACGGAGGCTGGCAGGTTCAAATCCAGCCCAGGCCTGCTAAACAATGACAATTGAAACAAAAAATAGTCGGACATTGTGGTGGGTGCCTATAGTCCCAGCTACTTGGGAGGCTGAGGCAAGAGAATCGCTTAAGGCCAAGAGTTGGAGGTTGCTGTGAGCTGTGATGCCACAGCATTCTACCAAGGGCAACACAGTGAGACTCTGTCTTAAAAAAAAAAGAAAAAGAAAGAAATGGAGTCACTAAGACATTACTATACGCATATTACTTCACACACGTTACTCCTACTTGCTTACAGGAATCCTTCTCTTTTTGTATGTACTTACCAGCAATATTTGTACATCTCTTTGGTCATTTTAACATTTAGCATTTAACTGTCTAATTAGTTTGCTTCCACAAAGTATCTCTTTTTCTTCTTCTAAAAGTTTCTTATTCACAAATTGCTTCTTGAATTTCAATCAAGTTTATTTTAAACTTAATTTTATTCATTTCCTTTTCAATTTTTTTTTTTTATAGAGATAGAGTCTTATTATGTCACCCCTGTGGTACCACAGCTCACAGCAACCTCCAACTCTGGAGGATGGAGGTTTTACTATGTTACCTGATCTTAAACTCCAGACCTCAAGGGGTCATCCTACTTCCGCCTCCCAAGTAGCTGAAGCTACCACACCCTGCTAAATTTAAATTCTTTACCTTTACCATCTAAACTTTTTACTCACCTCCTCTTTTCCTTTGATCAGTTAGGACTCTCTGAGCCCAAATCTCCTTCAATAATTATCCTTAGGCTTTTTTTTTTTTTGAGACAAAGTCTCACTCACACAGTTGCCCTGGGTAGAGTGACATGGCGTCCTGAGCAGCTGTGACTACAAGTGCTCACCACAGTGCCCAACTAATTGTTTTAGAGACAAGGTCTCACTCTTGCTCAGGCTGGGGTCTAACTCCTGAGCTCAAGTGATCCACCTGCCCTGGCCTCCCAGCATGCAAGGATTACAGGCCCATTAGGCATTTTCTTAAAATTCTTGCATCTTCTCTGAGGTGCTGGTAGCTTTAGAAGAATCTCTGGAGAAGGATAAAACTGATCATGATTAGGACAGGAGAGTCAGGAATTACTGAGGACTCTTAATGTCACTCATGGTTATTCCCAATGACTTCAAAATTCTTGGCCTTCCTAGTCCTAGAATGACCTTGACTCCCAAAAGCCACACCTGGTCTCAGTCCCCACTGTTTCCCTACCAACATCTTAAGTACTCAGGCCAAAGCTCTGTGCTCTGTACAGAAGCCCCCTGTCTCCCTGATCCCTGCTGATTTCACCTCCTGAATGACTCTCTCACCTCTGAGCTCAACTCCCTCCTCCCCTTGTCTTCCACCCTCCCTGCACCAGCTCTCCATTGCTACCCTAAGGTTTAGGTGCTCCTATGGAGAGTCACACAGGACTGGCCCTGGTGCAGTTCCTCAGTCACACCAGGCAGCTCCTCTTCACGTTCCTGGGCACCTCACTCCCTTCCTGTCGGTCAGCAGTCCCACACCACCAGCCTTGTCAGAGTCCCCATCATTCCCCTCTTCCTCAACTGGCAATTTCAGTGTCCACTTAGAAAGGGAAGCCACCTTCCAGCCACAAACTCATCTCTATGTGCACTGTCCCCTTCTTCCTCCCAGGGGTGTCCTCCCCACTCCTGTGCTTTGGAATGCATCCATCCGCCCTCCCCTGTAGCACCAGGCCCTTCCTGTCCCTCTCCTTCTGGAATCATCAAATGCTCTCCCTAGGCACATAAAGATGCCCAATACTCTCCCCATTTTTAAAAAGATGGCATGTATTAAAATCTAAATATTTTACAGTCTCCATTCCCTTACCTCCCCTAACTCCCATCTAGATCGAGGCCAGCTGTTGGCTTCCTTCCTCACACCACCAACTCTGACTGTTCACTTCTTGACTCAGTTTCAGATTTGTTCTCCAGGTATCTGCTGAGACTACAGCTGGACCCTGAACCCTAACTTATTGCACTCACGTCCAACCAATGCCCTAACAAGACACCACCTCTTTTTCCTTGGGGTCTTATCTTCATCTCAATCCCACACCTTATTAGGGGTCCTCCTGCTCCCAAATCACATCACTACCACTTACCAGAAGAATAAAGACATTACTATAGCCTACAGACTGTTGTACTGGGTTGATAAGCTCCACCTTGGACTATTGAGTTATTTTTTTTTTCTATCTTGGGTTTATCAAGTTCCCTTAGAAACTATATTTCAGAACACTGGTGGCCCAGCCAGGTTACACAGCTGGTTACTTTCACCTTGGGATCCCTTGTTTCCTCTAACTTTCTTCTGATCACCAGCCAATTTCCAAAGGTATTTATGGGCAAATACCCACTTTATAACAAATGGTTCCAGTGGTGCCTGTTGCTCAAAGGAGTAGGGCACCAGCCCCATATACCAGAGGTGGTGGGTTCAAACCCAGCCCCAGCCAAAAACTGCAAAAACAAAACAAAACAAAACAAAACAAAAAACAAATTGCTACTTATTTTAAGTTATAGTAAGTGTTATAACTGAGTTCTGGAATTTATATAACTCTATATTAGTGCTAGCAAACAATACTATTATAGACTATTATATTTCATAATTATGTTATATATAACATTAGTACTATTGGATTTATGCTCAGAGAAGATTGTTGTTTTAAGAGTTTGCCTCATGTAAGGTATTTGTAAAACTGTTCAATAAGGCAGAAACAGAGAAAAAAACAATATTGGGTAATATTATAGTGAAAAACCAAACCTTCAACAAAAATTGGGGGACACTCCCAAGTTTATAAATGTATTGGTTTCTAGTTGACAAATACCTGAATTTTTCATTTTTATAACACCCAAACAAAAGAATTGAAAAGTATGTTGTTAATTAAAAACCATGATCTAAAACAAATCTGAGAAAACACCGAGTGGAAAAAATAGCAATAAAGTCAGATACTGCATCTTCTGATACGAAAACTGAGGAGAAAACAAAGCATGCTAATTACTCTTTTAACATTTCAGATTAACGTGAGGGTACAAACAACTAGGTTATAATGCTTGCATTTGTTAGGTAGAGTCCCTCTTGTAGTTGTGGCCTGCACCCAAGAGGCTTGCCACATACCCCTATACTGTGCCCATTAAGTGGGACTCTAATGTACTCTATTCATGAACAGAGCACAGTAGGACTGAACAGCTTGGGAAGCAGTTATTACACGTCCATCTGAACATGAGATGCAAAGGACATGACAAGCATACGACCTAAAACCGACAATCATGACCCAGTGAAAGATCATCAAATGACATGGAGGGACACAATTAACACAACCAACTGGAGAGTAAGTGAAGAAGGGCGGCCACACCACCCTTAACCCCTAAATGAACACCTGGTAACTCAGGTCTCCAGTTAGGCTGTTATTTTGCCCTGGTTCAAAATATATCTAGGTACAAAGCAAAAGATTTCCCACTTTCTGAAAAGAAGTCTAATTCTCAGAAGCTACATATCTATTATACTAAAAGAAATTTAGATGAATTAAAATGTGACCCTGCCTCAAAGCAGTTACAAGTCTTTCCAGTTTTAATGTTATCTTACTGACATGTTCAAGAGGAATGACCCTGAGCAATGTAACATTAAACAGTCCATTTTTAACATTCTGCTGGGAGCATGGGCCACGTAGTGTGCTTATTTTATATAAAAAGAATCACCTTTGTGTCGAAGCCCAAGGCTTTTTAAATGTAAATAGCAGTAACAAGAATGTACTGAATTATATATAACTCCAAAATGTTGAAAATAAATTTTCATGCCAAAATGATATGGAAGGTCAGTGATTATGAGTCATTTGGATAAAATGCAATAACTGAAAAGTATATAGTTAGATTGAGAAAAATGAGAAATAAAATATTTTAGAGGCTAGTTTGTGGTTTTCATTCTCTACAATAAATTGTTCAAAGTCAGTACACAATAGAGAATGGAGAAACAAAGGCTCGTGGTATATTAAAACATAAAAGTGAGTATCAAAGCATGATTTTTAAAAGGTCAAAAACCCAAAATCACGTTTGGAGTACAGGTATACGTACTAGAGCTAATTTTAAATTTTGCCCAATTTATTTGAAAAAAAAAAAAAAAGAAAAGAATTAACAGCAAAAAGCCTGACTCTATTCTGACAGCACAGAGATCTTTGAAGAAGGGGGGAAGCACTTCCATTTTTCACCCAAACAATAAAAGAAAGTCGCTGGGTCACTCTACTATTATCCTTCGATGATCACAGTTCCTGGCGTATAAATCCCCTTCTAACAAGGAATGACAATGTGACTCACATTTCCATTCTGCCCTAAAGCAGCACCACTCTAAATATCAACCACTTCCAGCAATTTGAACAATCAAAATAACTTCAAATTGAAAAGATTTTTCCATTTCATTTCCACATTAAAGCCCATTCATCAATAATTTAAGTACAGTTATAATGGGCAAGAAGTAAGAAGAATGAAGTAAAAGGTTTTTTTGGTTTTTGTTTTTACCACAATGGACCCAAACTGGATGGCCTCACCCAAGCTGTTAGACTGCTCTCGCTAGTAAGCCCTGCCCCCGTGTGGCCGGCTGCACTGCCCAGACAGCTGGCCAACCTGCCCCGGGGCAGAGGGAGAACATTCATATCTAAAATTACCATGTTAAATGCCCACCTCTAGCTGATTCATGATAAAGTCTACCAAGCAGAAAGAATACCTTTCCCAGCCTCAGTGTCTTAGACAATGTGGATACTCAACCAATACCTGCTGGGGGTGGAAAGAGTTTGCATTTGGGTGTTGTGTTGTGTGAGGTTCCCTCCCATGACTGCACCAAACAGGGAACATGCAAGTCCTGAGATGATGCTGAGGCCCAATTTAAATGCCATCTTTCCTGTTCACAACTGCATTTTGCTTACATATGACCTTCTATTGCCGTTCTATTACAGGTCATGTGCAACTTTCTTCAGTACTAAGGCAAAGGAGGCATCTTGGCACTTCGGCCTCTTGGTATTCTCTCCCTGCTGGTATCCACCCTGCAGTCTGGGCCCTCCCTCTCAGCTCTAGCTGCCTATCATCTCTCTGGGCCTTAGCTCTCTTTGGGTTGCATCCCATGCACATCCCAAACACAGCCTACAACCGCCAGGCTCTACGCACTGACAGCCGTTTCCCAGCCTGTACAATGCTCTCCCAATCTGCAACCCTAAGGGTAAGTGAAAGCTGGCTACAATGTGGTTGAGTGGTAAGAGAAGGTAAGGGGAAAACAACACCCCAGCTAGACACCATGTACTGTGCTCTGAATGTCTGCATGTCCCCTATTCATTTGCTAGAGCCCTAACCTCTGAGGTAATGGTATTACGATGTGAGGCCTTTGGAGGTGCTTAGGTCATGAGGGCTGAGAGCTCATGGGTAGAGGGCTCATGAGTGAGATCAGTGCCCTTACAAAAGAAGCCCAAGGGAACCTGCTTGCCCCCTACTGCCTCACCCCCTCATGAGGATTCAGCAAAACGGTGTCTGTCCATGAGGACACAGGTCTTTATCAGATATTGTCTACTGTGCCTTGATCCTGGCCATTCCCAACTCTGGAACTGTGAGAAAAATTTCAGTTGTCTACAAGCCACTCAGTTATACCATATCTTATGTGACAGCAGCCTGGAAAGGGCTAAGACACCGTGCATTTGAACATCTACAAATGTGGCTGCGGTCCAAGCCCATCAGTGACCCTCAGAGTAGAACTTACAGAACAAATAGGCCATAAGTTATTCTGGAGATATCTGGGCAGGGCTTGTGACAGCACCAAAATCAGGCTCTTGGGAGTGAGCCTTCCTGTAACCTACAGAGTCAAAACTGATGAGAACTTAACTATGACATTCACGTCCCCTCTTGTTGTCATAGGAAAGTTAGGAGTGAAGCAGGGAAGTGACAGAGTAGCCCCTCTCCTGTTGGTTTCTCAGGCTCCCCTAAGCCAGAGTATAGAGCAGGTGCTCGCGCTGTGGTGGCCTCACCCTCTTTACCAGGAGTGCAGTCAGGCCTCACAAAATATTAGCCGCTATAAAGTGTGGGCCCTTCCACATGGGAAGAAACAACACATTCTAAAATTTCCATTTTTCATTCTTAGGCTCAAAAATCACGAAATGACCAGTGAATTAGATTGCTTTCATTGAGACTAGTGGGAAGAAAACATTCATTTCAAAGACAAATATAACCAATTTTCTATATAAACCTGAAGGGAGCAGAGGAGGGGTGGGAGATGGAGCTGAGCGTATGCGCATTACTGCCTACATTCCTCAGAGATGATTTACTCATTAACCAATGCGGAAATTAAATGATTCAATTCATAGAGTGAGAAGTAATGAAATAATTTAAGGTCATTTCTGAAAAGCTAGAGCTGATCTGTATTAGATTAAAAAAATTATTTTTGTAAGTTAACTCATTTAACATACACAAAACATTCTATCTTTCTATTTCTATATTTTTAAAGCTCCTCAGCCTGCCTGGTACCCCACTGCCCTTGATCAATGTCACCAACCACTTCCAAATGTTCCCCACCCTTGCTGCTCCCACAGCTGGTTCCCAGAAAGCACAGCACCGGAGGGTAAGGTCCTCTGCAGCAGCCCTCTTCATAGACTGGGGGCATGGGGGCAGCTGTAACTGTCAGGAATCTAAGAAAACTGTCAAAATACATGATATCAGTTCTGTAAGTTCTGAAGTACTGATGACTCTCTATTGCATGACTATATGAGCAAAATCATGTCATCCCTCCTCTCTCAAGGTAAAACAGTGATATGAAAAGTGAACCCCGGTTCCACCTCCTCAGATGACCTCCTCTGACTTCTGGCAGGTGAAGGTTGCCCTTGCCCTCCCACAGCGGTTTAAGGCCACACATGTTTCTGTGTATCAAGCTCTGCCTTCTGGAAAATCCCCTCCTCAGCTTCTTCAACCTCCTTGTGTGAATCTTCCTTACTGGTCTCACTGCCTGTCATAAAACTATCATAGAAGCAGACTCTTTCCTTTGTTTTTTTTCCCAAGTAAGATGTCCTGTGCCACTCATCCACAAGGAGAACACATAAAGCAGAGCTGCCCCCAAGAGATGCTGGGGGTTGGAGCCCCCCACCACATCGCCTGACCCACCCTGCCTGGGATATCTTGACAGAACTACTGGGTTTGGAACCAGCTGGTGCGCTCAGCTCCATCTCCCACCCCTCCTGCTCCCTTGAGCTGATGACCACCTCCCCTCTTTTTGCTCCAACTAAGTCCAAAGTGTCCTTCCAGATACCTTCCTTTCAATCCATTCTGCACCAGGTAGCTTTGATCACCCCCCATATCCTGTGAGGTACCTTGTATTGCCTGTACTGTACCATGCCCTTGTTCACATTTCTGCCTTATCTACTACACTGTGACCATTTTTAAGGCAGACAAGATGATGATGTTGTGCGTGTGTATGTTTGTGTGTGATGGGGAGGGAGGCCCAGGGGACCCTACAATGAGGCTCTGCAGTGCCCTGGCTGTGAGGCTGTCACCTTGATCTGCATGTAGAGGTGGTGAGGAGGGCACATACTAACCTTCCTCACTGTCAAGTAATTCCCCTCTAAGGTCCCACGTATGTGATCAAGGAGTCAAGGGCAAGGTAAAAATACCTCAGGATCAAAAAGTCCAGGTCCTAACACTGGAGTCAAACATTCAGTGAGACAATGTGTGTAACATGTGTATGATCCTAAAAGGTGAGAACTTTAATTCTCAGAATCATCAGCTGATGTTCTTACTCACTTCCTAAGATAAGGAAGACCAAGCCAGCTAGTGACATTTCAACACACACTTAGCCTGAAGGCAAAAGAAGACAGAATCACTTGACAACTTTGACTTGGAAGCACTGTATTTGAGAGCTATGAGTTTCCTCTACTTTTTTCTCTACATAAAAACTTCACTATGCCACAGGGGCAGCATGCAACCCACTGCCCAGGACGCTGGGCACCGGTGGGCAGAGCAGGAGCACTGTGGTTGGTAAACTGGTCACACAGAGCAGAAACGGTAAACTGACTGGGCCATGAATACGTGTGTGAGGACAGCGAGAGCCAGATTTCTCATTGCTGGAACACAGGAGGGGAGGAAAGCCAGAAAGAACCCTGAAGTGAAAAGGTAATGTCAGTGAGAATGTAAGTTATTAAAGACACACACACAGAAAGATAGACACAGAAAAGTGTGTGTCACTGACGTCCATCTCCTACTGAGAGGTATGTCAAACTGAGGAGCACAGTGAACCACCCCCAGTCTTGGTATCTAAATACCATCCCACATTCGAAGGAACTGGAGTCTCCCTGAAGAAATGACTTATTCCAGGACTGGGGCAACAAACGTACAAACTAAGTCTGGAACATATTCAGAAAGCAAGGAAGGTCCAAACACTGATAGGGACATACCAAAATAACAACAGAGGAGCCAGTCTGAGCCACTCCCATTGTCCAGGTCTTGGGAAATTTGAACATCACAATAAAGATAGCAACAGTTTACAATCCGCTGAATGAAACAGGAATCTGTGAGTCCACACTGATACCAAAAAATAAATGAGAATACAAATAAATGGATATGGGAAAGCTTTCCTCTACAACAGAATGTCAACTAATAACTGTTATCAAGTGAATGAAAAGGACAGAAAAATCACTACTTTGCAACTATCAGAGAGGTGGCTGGTTTGGGCAGGAGTCGTCTGGGGATGCTAAGGCTAGTGGATGAAAATTTAATGAGAAATATTGCTGTAACAATGGACTAACTCACCCCACCAAATAGCAACCAATTACTGAGAGGAGAAGTGATGAATTAAGCTTGAAGAAATGTGGCAGACACACTGTGACCAGGGTAGCAAGGTTAACTCCACCGCAGTGGGGCAATCCAACTTCTCAGACCAGAAGCACTGAGAGAAAAAAGCAGCATTTCCATGGTATTTCTGCCAAGAAAGCACGCCCTGAACCTGGTCACAAAAAAGCACTGGACAGACCCAGGTTGAGGGTTCTTTAAACTTGCTAAGGCCATGAAGGGAAAGGCTGATTTATTTCCATCTTCAGTGGTCCCCTCACAGTCTAGCCACTATCAAGGTCATTTACAAGGTCTGACAATTAATTAAGTTATTGAACTTGCCACCGTGAGCTCATGTTGGCACCATGTACACACAGCTCACCAAGGTTCCCTAACTTTGGTGTATCAGTGTCTCACAGCCGTGTTCATGTCCACATGGGGGGGGGCCTTGCGGAGTGGTGTTCTTTATTGTTACGTGTTTTTGTGTGCCATTGTGAGAATGTCAGAGATGGAATTAGAGCACTGAATGAACATTAAATTTCTTGTTAAACTTGGCAGAGTTTAAGTGAAATCAGGGACATGTTAGTCCAAGTTAATGAGGATAACCCCATGAAAAAAAAGCAGTACACAAATGGATTAAACATTTTTCAAAGGGGCAAGAAAGTGTCACTGATGTAGAGAGGTCAGGGTGGGTAGTTATGAGCAGAACTGATGAAAACATTGCAAAAATGTGTCAAACTGTGCGTCAAAATTTTCAACTGACTCTAAGAAGCATAGCAGACCAAGTAAATATTAACAGAGAAACACTTAGGAAAATCTTAACTGAAATTCTTGGTACAAGAAAAGTGTGGCTCTTGCATCACTACAATGCACCAACCCCCACAGCACTGTCTATGAGGGGCACAGCTTCCCAAGGAGTACTTAGAAGGTGACAGTAGAGATTCTCAGCAATGAGGTACACAGCACTTTTTTAGGACAGTTTCCAAACTTAATTGTCAGACCTTGTATTTACTTAGTCACATCTCTTTATTCATTCAACAAATATTTATACCAAGCACTTAACATTATATCAGGTATTATAAAACAATCCAGTTCTTTAACACATAATCTGTCTTTGAAATTGGGGAGGCAATATGAACATATAATTATAACATAAGAGACCTTATAAGGTTTTACATTAAAATGCTTCTAGAATTAGGGAAAACCTGCAGAACACTTAGCCCAGAATAGGCAAGATTTCATAGAGCTAGCTAAAGCATACTAATTCAGGTACTCAACTTTTTTGTATTTGAACATTAGGATGCATGCTGCATTTTTTTTTCCTTTTTCTTTCTCCCTTTTTTTAAACAATCTTAAGCTGTCACCCTCGGTAGAGTGCCATGGCATCACAGCTCACAGCAACCTCAAACTCCTGGGCTTAAGCAATCCTCTTGCCTCAGCCTCCAAGATAGCTGGGACTATAGGTGCTAACCACAATGCCTGGCTTTTTTTTTCTTTTTGGTTATAGTTGTCATTGTTTGGCAGGTCTGGGCTGAATTTGAACCCACCAGCTCCTGTGTATTTGGCTGGGGTCCTAGCCACTTGAACTACAGGCACCGAGCCTCTTTTTTTTTTTTTTTTTTTTAGACAGCGTCTCAAGCTATCGCCCTGGGTAGAGTGCTGTGGCATCACAGCTCACAGCAACCTCTTGGGCTTAAGTGATTCTCTTGCCTCAGCCTCCCAAGTAGCTGGGACTACGGATGCCCGATACAATGTCCGGTTATTTTTTGTTGCAGTTGTCATTGTTGTTTTAGTTGGCCTGGGCCGGGTTCGAACCTACCAGCCTCCGTGTATGTGGCTGGTGCCCTACCCCATGAACTACAGGCACTACCCTGCATTTTTTTTCTAAAACTTATTATGTATGTTGGGTACAGTGGCCCATGTCTATAATTCTCACGCTTTGGCAGACCAAGGATTGCTTGGGCTAGAAGTTCAAAATCAACATGAGCAACATTAGTAAGACCCCCGTACCCCTCCCACACCCCATGAAAATTAGCCACTGCCCTCCTTTGTCTCAGCTACTCAGGAGGCTGAAGTGGATTATTTTAACCCAGGAGCCTGAGGTGGCAGTGAGCTGTGATAACACTACTGCACTCTAAACTCTACTCTGGGCAACAGATCAAGACTCTGTCTTCAGGAGAGGCGAGGGAAGAAAGATATTACATACTTTCCTGTCTTCTTAAACTGAATACGATTTGGTCAGGTTTTATGCCAATTTTGGTTGTACAAATCTAAATCATGCAACATAAGAATAATTAATTATTTAAAAAAATTAAAGTCTCACTTCATGAACATATCTAAAATTATGTAAAAGCTCCAAATTAATAACAAGCATCGAGAATTACACAATGTCAAACTGGCAGGCTGACTGGACCTGTGTCTATGCCACTAGCCCATGGCAAGTCACTTTATCTGGAAAACAGAAATAAGTCACCATACTTTGTGAATCCTATGGGTGAATTAGTCTCACAATTATATGACTTCTGAATTATGCAGAGGTCTCAGATCTGCATCTACAGATCCAGATATATCATATATATATCAGATCTGTATCTCTCACAACATTCCATGGTATCAATCAGAATTTAAGCTACTGATGACTTGGCTTTGACTGCAGCATTAATTTTCTGGTCTCTACAGTGGTGAGTTCAAGACCTGACCGGGTATGTACGTGGAGAAGACCCTGCTGGCCACATACAAAGTATCCGTTTCCTCTTTCTTCCTTCCTGGCAGAATCCCATTTTTATCCCTAAGAGCCTGTGTTACCAAACTCCCAATTTTTCACTCTTCCTTAGCACAGGAAATAACAACCTGACATAGTTCTTGCCGAGTTTCCCTTGGAGAAAGCTTTCTGCTCCTTTATTCTGCCCCCTTCTTTTTGGCTGGAAGTGTAAGAAGTGAGAGCAGACAGACAGCAGCCATGTAGAGACCAATGTGGTCTAAAACCCACAGAAAGAGGGCAACCTGGGAAGGTGGAGAAAGTGGGTTCCTGGGAACACCCCACATTAGGGTCACCAACCCTGGATGGCCTACCTCAGATTCCTTGCCATGTGAGAAAAAAACTCCTGTTTACCTTAAGTGAGTATTATTCGATCAGCAAAGGCACCGATATTTGAGGACTATTTATCTGCTCCCACTCTACACAGTCTTATTTTACCATATCTTTTATGTAAAAATTACTTTACATTCTTCTTATTATTTTTTTTTAACTAAGTTTATTATTTTTGTTGTTGTTGCAGTTTGGCCAGGGCCGGGTCTGAACCCTCCACCCTCAGTATGTGTGGCTGGCACCCCACTCACTGAGCCACAGGTACCACCCTTACCTTACATTCTTATAGTTATTACTTAGAGATTTTCAAACTTTTCTTTTGGTCAAAGAATGCTGTTAAACAAAGCAATGGTGTTTACCTGGATGGAAAGTGGGAGAAAGAGCTTGAATAGAGATTTTCCATGCTTAAAAAAGAGACCCACAAACAGGAGACACTGGCCCTTCCTACCTTTACTCATGTGGATGTGAGGCCTGAACTGCTGCCCCCAGCTGGCGCAAGCCCACTCACGACGTCTGCAGGAGGAGAGCAGAGGTAAAGTGTCCCAAGAGATAGAACTGGGACCACAGGATTCAATTAGCCCTGAAGATCATCCTACCACATGAACTATGTGGTTTTAATATTTATGCCAGTTTGAGTCAGTGTTCTGTAACCTGCAAAAAGAAACATTCCAACTGCCTCAAATAGTGAAAGACATAGTCCACTGTGAGGACACAAGCTGGCCCAACCTACTCCACCACCACACCCACTAACAATAACCCTCCCCTTCCACCCCACCACCATCAACACTTCTAATATCACCTCTACGTCCATCAGCACCTCCAATTTCATCACTCCCCAGGAGTGCTCTCACTTCTTACACTTCCAGCCAAAAAGAAGGGGGCAGAATAAAGGAGCAGAAAGCTTTCTCCAAGGGAAACTTGGCCTTTCTGTTTCAGAGGAGATGCTCTCCCCAGAGACATCTTTCTTCCTGCATCTCCTTGGCAAGAACTAGGTCAGGTTGTTATTTCCTGTGCTAGGGAAGAATGAAAAATTGGGAGTTTGGTAGTACAGGCTCATAGGGATTAAGAATTTCACCTTCCCCACCTCCATGACCAACATCTTCACCTTCACCACAAGCACCATCACCATCACCCCCTCCACTGTCTCCTCTGCCACCATCCCTACCATCATCACCACCTCCACCAACCCCACATCACCACTACTTCCTCCACTTCCACAACCACCAGCACCTCCACCCTCATCACACCACCACCTACAACATCACCTCTGCCAGCACTGCCACCACCATTGCCACCTCCAACCTCTCTACTCCACCACCCCATTTACTCTGCCTATCCAACCAATTTCCTCCTTATTTCCTAGTGCTTAGGTCTGTTGCCTCTAAGAGAAGTCTAGAGACAAAGTAAGTTGGTTACTTTATCTGCCATATGTCAAATGTGTTTTTATTAACACATGTCCTCTTCCTTTTTGATACTCATTTTTTTTTTTTGAGACAGAATTTCACTCTGTTGCCCTCAATAGAGTGCTATGGTGCCATAGCTCACAGCAACCTCAAACTCCTGGGCTCAAGTAATCCTCTTGCTTCACCTGCCAAGTAACTGGGACTATAGGCACCCACCACCATACCCACTAGCTTTAGAGAAGGGGTCTTGCTCTTGCTCTTGCTCAGGCTAGTCTTAAACTCCTGAGCTCAAGAAAGCCACCTGTCTTGGCCTCCGAGACTGCCAGGATTACAGGCATGAGTCACTGCACCTGGTTGATCCTGTTACTTTTTTTTTTTTTTTTGAGACAGAGTCTCAGTTGTTGCCCTCAGTAGTGTTCCATGGCCTCATATCTCACAGCAATCCTCAAACTCTTGGGATCAAGTGATCCTCTTGCCTCAGCCTCCCGAGTAGCTGGGACTACAGGCACCCACCACAACACCACCCAGCTGTTTTTAGAGATGGGGGTCTCACTCTAGCTCAGGCTGGTCTCAAACTCCTGAGCTCAGGCAATCCACCCACCTCAGCCTCACAGAGTGCTGGGATTATAGGCATGAGCCACCACACCCAGCCCATGATCCCCACTATTTTAATATTTAATTGTCTCTAAGCTTTCCTTTACTCAGCAGCCATAGTTCATGAAGCAATCAGTCAAACAAAAATCATCCAACACAGATTTAATGAGGATAATATCTGTCATGTTTGATCTCTGGGGGAATACAAAGGACATGGGCATAGTGAGGAGATCTGATGGTGGCCTTGGGGCCACCACTGACCTCCACTGACACTGGAGAAATGTAAGAGTGAACACAAAGATACCCCAAGATACACTAGAGTCTGGGGTGAGGAGAGCAGGCACGTCCCCAGGGCACGAGGCTCACCACTGCTGCCTCTTCCTGGCTCTCACACTGTTGCAGTGAGTGGTGGGGATTGGAGTGGGAGTGAGAAGGACACCCCCGGGGAGCTGGTAAGACGTTGTCTTGTGCCTCTTCACAGGCTGTGTCCTTTCCACTGTGTTCTCACCATTCACTACTCAGCCCCTCTTTACCAGCCAGGTGCCCAACTCATGCCAGAGAGGAAACAAACCTAGTATGTGTTCAAAGCCAAAGGGGAATTTAGTTTCAAAACTGGCCTCTGGGGCCTCCCAGGTGCCCACAGAGTTCATAGTAGGAGATCTTGAGAAAGAGATGACGAGGGAGAAAATTCATCACTGATATCTTCATAGGGTTACATACATTTCCTATGAGTTTCTACAGAGATTCTGATAAAGAAGAATCTTCCTTTCACCCAAAGTTAATGGAACACCAGCACAAATTATTAATTGGATCACTGTTTCTATCTGTTGTGTGTACAAATTTTTGTAGTATTTTTCTACTGGAAGACAGATAAGCAGCAATCTAGGCTTATATCCACAAAGCAGAAAATAAATTCTTTAAATTTATGTTCTAGAAAAGCTTCCCTTTAAACTGAATGAACTGGGTCCATCTCCCTATTTTAGGAGGGAGGACTGATCAAAACAAGCTATAAAATTTCAAGCAATCCTGTGGCATTTTACATTATTGCTCACACCTCTTTGCCTATACACTTAGAACCTGAAAGGGAGAAAGGGAAAGAAGTGAAAATGTAATCTGCTCACTCCAAACAAGCAATGAAGGACACCAGGGTGAAACGGAACACCTAAGAATCTAAACACCATTCACTAAATCTAAGACAGTGACTTTTCTTCTTTATATTGCTTGTCACTATTGTCATTTCATCACCCCAAGGGGGAAAAAAACCACTTGTCACCTGGTTTATATAGCATTTCACCCATTCAAACACGGAAGAAAAGCTCAGGCTTCCTTGGCAAAACACATCTGCAGAACAGCCATGTCCAGTTCAGACTGTGCCTAGGACAGTTTCATCAAGCATCTCTGGGATACCCTCTCAAGGAACCAGGGAGACTGGGTGGATTCCAGTCCTCCTCAGTGACTAGGATGCCAATCAATTATGCTGTAGCGTTTACGAAATGAGCTAGAAGGCTCATCCCATTTAATCCCGACAGAGAAAGCTGAAACAATCGCTTCTCCCCAGGGGTGAAATGACTCTGAGGATGCCTGGGACCAAGGCCAATGTCTCAGCTGGAACCTGAGGCTTCTCAGCTAGAAGCTGGGATCTTGAAACTGCCATAAGCAGTACTCTTGCTCTGCTTACTATCTTTTCTGGAAAGCAATGAAAACTATATTTTTTCTTAAACAAATTTGTAAAAGTTAAAAGTAATATGTAAAAGTAAAATAACACTAAAAATGTTCTGTTGTTCATACAAATTTGATATGTGACTATGGCAGGAAATTATTCTAAGACTAAAGCTTTGTATTTTAAGGTTCCTCTTTTACTTCAGCATCACAGGAAGCCGTATGTTTAATCAGAAATTTTATAAATTGTAAAAATAGTGTGCAATATGACAGAATTAACAATGTTTTTGAACTGGAATGTCTATGAAGAGTTGTCTAGGGAGGGCTCAGCTGTAGTATTTCCTAAAGGGAACAGCATCATCTAGTCTTATGTAATTGAAAGTCATTACAGGTCCTTTACCAACTATCTTCTCTTCAGATGTTTGGGGCTAAAGCTTTCACAACTTGGGTCTCTGTGATTACATTCCAAAGTCAACTTCCCTAGAGAACCAATTCTGAACACTTTCCACCGCCTATGAAACCCTTTTCTATTCCACATTTTTCCCAAAAGTATAGTACTTCCTCCTTTTTTTGCAGTTTTTGGCCGGGGCCAGGTTTGAACCCACCACCTCCGGTATATGGGGCCTGCGCCCAACTCCTTTGAGCCACAGGCACTGCCCCAGTACTTCCTCTTTTAAAAAAAGAGGATAGAATTTTTAAAGTATAGGGAAAAAATATTTTTTATCACCATGCCAAAGATGCTATATACCTCTACATATTTTGGATATTATAGTTTTTTTTTTTTTTTTTTTGAGACAGAGCCTCAAGCTGTCCCCCTGGGTAGAGTGCTGTGGCTTCACAGCTCACAGCAACCTCCAACTCCTGGGCTCAAGCAAGTCTCCTGCCTCAGCCTCCCAAGTAGCTGGGACTACAGGCGCCCACCACAACACCCAGCTATTTTTTGGTTGCAGCCATCATTGCTGTTTGGCGGGTCCAGGCTGGATTCAAACCCGCCACCTTTGGTGTATGTGGCTGGCACCTTAGCCACTTGAGCCACAGGCGCCGAGCCAGGATATTATAGTTTTAATTGCCATATCATAGAGAATGGGAGTAGCCAAGCTGTTAAGCTCTTCTTTTTATATTTTATTGTTTGGAAAATCAGCTTATTGCTTTTCTAAAAATGGAATATGTTCATTATAAAAACTTTAACACTCTAAAAATGTTCAAAGAGTAAAATAAATATTAATTGCTGTCCACCAACCATAACCATGAAAACCGCAAAAATGAATGCAAATTGCCAAAAACTCAAATTGAAGTAATTAGAATTTGTTAACACATTCTCGTTACTGAAAGAGCAATGAAACATCAGTATACCAAAGTCCATAACCTCTCAATGTGTTCTTTAGAAGTAGAAAACCCAAATCAAAAACAACCGAGTGCGTGAAGCCCAGTAAACCATTATGCCAGAACCTACCACCGCCCCCGGAATTGGCCTTCT
This sequence comes from Galagoides demidoff, assembly GCA_963574575.1. Classification (NCBI taxonomy): domain Eukaryota; kingdom Metazoa; phylum Chordata; class Mammalia; order Primates; family Galagidae; genus Galagoides; species Galagoides demidoff. The sequence goes on from CAUYQV010062794.1 coordinate 19,814, forward strand.
GTGAACTTAATTTTTCCTCTCTTTAATCTCAATGTCAAAATGCCCTCCTTTCAAGAATGCTAAGATATTTCACTTTTGAGATAAAGTCAAATAGAAAAGACCAGAAAAAAGAAAACAAATTAATTCTGCATCTGGGTAGTGTTATTTTTCTTCCTTGCTTGGACTATGTACCAACTTTAGTCAGATCAACTCTTTCATGGAATGAGGCCAGGAATAAACTATTGAATTTTTACACTTGCTTTTAGCCAAAAGGTCAAGTGATAAAACTATCAAATTTTAAAATATATTTATCATGATAAAAAGATAACTGTGTATGCCAACTTTTCTCCATAGTGGAAATAATCCATTTCTATTTGTGAGAAACTAAAGTAAACCTTACATAAAGTAAAGCTTTTTTTTACTATCATATTCTAGAAAAATTTTAACCTCTTCCCCAAGCTGAATGATGCGGTTTAAGCAAGTAAATATATTTTATGACATGTCAAATTAATCAGATATCTGATTATGCCTTAGAAATGACAATATTTAATATGACAGAAAATAACCTGGTAACATTTCAACTTCTATTTTTATATTCCAACAAATAATTCAAATTTATTTCTCAATGAACTTGATGTTTGACTTCTGAAAAGCAATTCATTTAATTTTAAGACATTTATATTTTCTTTGGGCACTTTAACTGTAAGGTCTACACAGCACGAAATGACTGTCTTCTTACTCCTTTTCTCAGTTGTTGATTAAATGTCTTCTGATAACTCATTTTACCTTCTTATGTCTTGGGTCACAAAAAGTGTTCAAGATCGCTTCTAGTGAACTAATTACTTCAGTAAACATGAGAATATTAAAGTAAAATGTAAAAATATAGAGCATTCCCATTTACTGTGCTTTTATTTTCATTAATTACAGGTAAGAGATGTAAATGACAGGATTTTGTTTCATACTTCAACACCATTTTTTGAAACAACAATGGTGAATGGTACCTTTATAATTCAGAATTTTTCAGAACTCAAAGGGAAGAAAGACTCACATCCAGTTTACCAGGCATCCTAAATATTTGTTAATCTGCCATTGAACCCTATGATACATAAATTTGAATAAAACTTTTTTTTTTTTGAGACAGAGTCTCACTTTGTTGCCCTTGGTGGAGTACCGTGGAGCCATAGCTCACAGCAACCTCAAACTCTTGGGCTCAGGTGAGTCTCTTGCCTCAGCCTCCCAAGTAGCTGGGACTACAGACACCTGCCAAAACACCTGGCTATTTTTAGAGATGGTAGTCTCATTCTGACTCAGGCTGGTCTCGAACCTGTGAGCTCAGGCAATCCACCTGCTTTGGCCTCCCAGAGTGCTAGGATTACAGGTGTGAGCCACTGCACCTGGCCCAAATAAAACTTTTTCACAGAAAAGAAAATTCTAGTACTTCGTTTATGGCATTACAATAGCTTTTTTTATTCAACTGAGGCCTGAAGTGTCAGTGTTATTCTAAAAACATGCACGAATTTACCGTATACCCATATGAAAACCTGTAACTTGGCATGAAAAAAAATTATGACCATAAATGTTAATCACTCAGAATAGAAAGAAAGCACCATTGTTAACTGAACTGGGATCTGTTCTAATAATATATTAGAGTAATTATCATCTGGCACTACCAGGAAGTTGGATGTTTGGAGTTAATCAGATCCTTAAGTCCCCACTTATATTAACATGTGGATTTGAAACTTCCTAAGAAATTTATATTAATACTTTATACAACTCAATTCAGTTTTTCTTGTAGAGTTCAGGGCATTTCCCTATCTTCATCTTTGCATCAGAATCATCATCATGAACCATGTATTATAAATGTAACACACTCAAACCAGTTAAGAAAACATTCTGGTTGAGAACATGTTGGATAAACAATTTTTAAAACAAAAAATGCTTACCACAAAATAAGCTTGTTGCATTTTTATGAAAATAGAAAGATAAAATAAAATTTTTCATACTATCTGAAAAATGAGGAAAGCATCAGCCAGTCCACTTACAGTGAGCTCACAGAAATCGATGCTATCCAGACTTTTGCTTCTGTGCAGTCTTCCCTTAATTCGTCTTAAAGAAGGTTTTCCTTGGCTGACACTAGAAGTAGCACCATTAGGGTTTTCAGAGGATGGCGTTACCCTGTAAAAAGGAAAAAAAAATTCTTAAAAAGACAGGTTTATAGGTGAACATTTTCTTGAGGATAGCTTTGAAAATGTCACACTCCTTTTTTTCAACCAAAAAGTGAAGAACTACAATAGAGTTATGTTCTACCAGACACCCTTACTAAGTATTTCTTAGCAGCTGTCTAGTTTAGAAATCTTAACAGACTTCAAATACTCCAACAGTAAGATTCATTAAAAGTCAACTCTGCAAACATCAAAGCAGCAATTAAGAGGCTGAAGTTTCCAAGTAACTCAGGGGTGTGTGCTTCCCCCTGGGCAGCTACTTACTCAGCACTCAGTCTGGTGTCTGGCACCCCCGGACTAGTCCGCTTCATGATTGTGTACATCCCCGGATACTGTTCAGCTTGCTTTTGTTAAGCATGAAAATAACTCTTACAAATCCAAACGTGACAGTCAACACTAGGCCTGTATGGTAGCTCATGTCTTGTAATTCTAGCATCTGGGAGGCCAAGGTGGGTGGATTGCTTGAGCTCAGAAGTTCGAGATCAGCCTGAGCAAGAGCGAGACTTTGTTTTTACTGAAAATAGAAAGACTAGCCAGGAGTTGTGGTGGGCATCTGTAGTCTCAGCTACTCAGGAGGCTGAGGCAGGAGGATGGTTTGAGCCCAGAAGTATAAGGTTGCTGTGAGCTATGACGCCATGGCACTCTACCCCAGGGCGAGACTCTGTCTCCAAAAATGACATGAGACTCTGTCTCCAAAAAAAATAAAATAAAACAATTCAGAATAATTATGAAATCAAGAAAACATAGATAAGAATAAACAGCAACTAACCTATTAGTCATTTGTAGAGTGCACACTGGGAAACACACACATATGTGTAAACACACACTAAGACCAGCCTGTGCTCTCTCACTTCTAGGTCAGCCCTGCTGGCAGCCCTAGAGCAAACTAGCTAGCAGGAGGATGCCCTGAGTACATGCAAGGTAACAGCTCAGCAGTTCCTGTCTTAGAAATGATAAAGTTTCTAAAGTAATGATAGTAATCTCTGTGGTTTATGAAAGTCAGTTTCCTTATTTTATATTTCCTCTTTGTCATATAATCTATGTTCAAATATTGATCAATTTTGGTGACTTACCTAATTTTTTATATTTAAAATGTTGTCTGTTCAAAGGAAATTAAATACCTAGGAATATACCTAACAAAAGAAAGGTATAAAGAAATTTATACCTAGAGAAAGAATTTTCTTTCTCTATAAAGAAAATTATGAAACCCTAAGAAAGGAAATAGCAGAGGATATTAATGAATGGAAGAACACACCATGCTCATGGCTGGGAAGAATCAACACCCTTAAAATGTCTATACTTCCCGAAGTAATCTACTGATTCAACGCCACCCCTATTAAAATACCAACATCATACTTTCAAGACTTGGAAAAAAAGGATTCTGTGTTTTGTATGGAACTAGAAAAATCCCCATATAGCTAAGGCAGTTCTTAATAATAAAAACAAAGCCAGGGACATTAGCATACCAGATTTTAGGCTACACTACATACAAGGCCATAGTGGTCAAGACAGCATGGTACTGGCACAAAAATAGAGACATAGACATTTGGAATCAATAGAAAACCAGGAAATGAAACTAACATCTTACAACCACCTAATCTTCGATAAACCAAATAAGAACATACACTGGGGGAAAGACTCCCTATTTAATAAGTGGTGCTGTAAGAACTGGATATCCACATGTAAAAGAGAGAAACTGGACCCGCACATTTCTCTACTCACAAAAATTGATACAAGATGGATAAAGGACTTAAATTTAAGGCATGAAATGATGAAAGTCCTCAAAGAAAGCATAAGAAAAACACTGGAAGATATTGGCCTGGGGAAAGACTTTATGAAGACGACTTCCGTGGCAATTATAATAATAAAAATAAACAAATGGGATTTAATTAAACTGAAAAGCTTCTGTACAGCTAAGGAGACAACAACCAAAGCAAATAGACAACCTACACAACGGGAAAGGATATTTGCATATTTTGAATCAGACAAGAGCTTGATAACTAGGATCTATAGAGAACTCAAATTAATCCACATGAAAAAAGCCAACAATCCCATATATCAATGGGTAAGAGACATGAATAGAACCTTCTCTAAAGACAGACAAATGGCTAACAAACATATGAAAAAATGCTCATCACCCCTAATTATTAGAGAAATGCAAATCAAAACTACCCTGAGATACCATCTAGCCCAAGCGAGAGTGGCTCACATCACAAAAATCTCAAAACTGCTGATGCTGGCATGGATGTGGAGAGAAGGGAATACTTTACACTGCTGGTGGGACTGTAAACTAAGACAACGTTTTTGGAAGCAAGTATGGAGAACCCTCAAAGAACTCAAGCTAGACCTCCCATTTGATCCTGCAGTCCCATTACTGGGCATCTACCCAGAAGGAAAAAAATCCTTTTATCATAAGGACACTTGCATTGTCTATCACAGCTCAATTTACAATTGCCAAAATGTGGAAGCAGCCTAAATGCCCACCAACCCAGGAATGGATTAACAAGCTATGTTATATGTACACCATGGAATACTATTTAGCCATTAAAAAAGACAGAGACTTTACATCCTTTGTATTAACCTGGATGGAAGTGGAACACATTATTTTTAGTGAAGCACTGCAAGGATGGAGAAGCATGAATCCAATGTACTCAATTTTGATATGAAGACAATTAATGACATGGTGGGGGTGGGGGAAGGGGAGAGGAGAGAGAAAGGGAGAGAAGGAGGGAGGAGATTGGGGGAAGGAAGAGCAGAGAGAGAA
>CAUYQV010062796.1:0-12285 GCA_963574575.1 Galagoides demidoff
AACCAAAAAATAGCCAGGCGTTGTGGCGGGTGCCTGTGGTCCCAGCTACTTGGGAGGCAGAGGCAGGAGACTCACTTGAGCCCAGGAATTGGAGTTTGCTATAAATTGTGATGCCACGGCACTCTACCCAAAGGGACAGCTTGAGGCTCTGCCTCAAAAAAAAAAAAAAAAAAAAAGTAGAGACAGGGTCTCACTTTTTGCTCAGGCTGGTCTTGAACTTGTGAACTCAAGCAATCCACTGGCCTTAGCCTCCCAGAGTGCTAGGATTACAGGCATGAGCCACTGTGCCTGGTCTAGCTTCATTTTCATCATTAGTAAAATGGGTGTGATAATGCCAGTCACCTCACCAGTCTGTTGTGAGGAACTAATGAGATAAAGGAGGGGAATGAACCTTGTAGGCTGGAAGTCCTTAACTAGGTAGGAAACAGGTCTGCAGTGCACAGCAGAGCAGTGCTTTATAACCTCAAAGCTGTTGTTCAGCCTCTTGGCCTCACTGGAGCCACACTCCCTCCCCTGTTGAGGAGAAGTCCAGAGCAAGGGGCTGCACAGGGAGGAACAACCCAGCTTTCTTTTGTACTTCTATTTGTCAGGGGACCTTCCGCCCCACCCCCTGCTTAGGCATCCATGGAAAAATCAGGTGACCTTAGCAACATGGCAAGGGGCTCAGGGCTGAGAGGGTCTTTCATTAAGTCCAACCTTAATAACAATAGTCAATATTTTTAAATGTTTGAATAGATAATATATCCATGTAGTTCAAAAATCCAAACTTATATAAAAAGTAATATTCCCACCCCCTATTCCCATAGGCAGTGGTGCCCATTCCTATCCCCGGGGCTGTACCTGTTTCTGCTCACCCTATTTCCTCTCAGAGAACCACTTTCTTTAGTTTCATGTGTATCTTTCCAGTATTTATTTGTAGAAATTAACATCGATTGAGCACTTTCTTCCCAGGAATGTGCTGATGTACATAATATTCTTTTCCATGAGTTATCTCACTTAACCCTCGCAACAGCTCTATAGGGGGAGTGGGGTTATATCCCATTTTACAGAGGAGGTAACTGAAGCCCAGAGGTATTAAGCACCGTGCACAAGATCTCTCAGTAAGTTAAGGGGTCTGTCTTCAAAGCGAAAACGAGTGGTCCTAACCACACCTGCCTCCAGGTTAAACGTAGTGGCAGACACCAGACAGCGTAGCCTTTTAAAAGCATTCTCAGCTGAGAGTTTGGCACCTGCTTTTTGGAGGCACTCACTGATGTTGGTTGGTGGTTTCTCGTCTCTGTATGATGGACAAATCAGACTCGGCCCCTTTCAAAACCCGAGTATAGAGGACCCCAGCACTAATGCCTGCCCACCCTCTCTGCTTTCTCCCCAGGACCGCCGGGAAAGCCTGCCCACCTCCCCGCCCTGGACGCCGGGCGCGTCCCGGCCCCCCAGCAGCCTGGACGGCTGGGTGAGTCCGGGGCCGTGGGAGACCGGCCGCGGAAGCAGCATGAGCAGTCCTCCGCCGCTGCCGCCGCCGCCGCCCATGTCCCCATCGTGGAGCGAGCGCTCCGTGTCCCCGCTACGACCCGAGACCGAGGCTCGGGCCCCCAGCCGCCAGCTGCAGGCGCTCCTGGCACGAAACATCATCAACGCTGCCCGGCGCAAGAGCGCCTCTCCGCGGCCAGCGGGCGCCGAGAGCCTGCGGCCCTTCTCCCCGCCGACCGCGCCACTGCCGCCGCCGCCGCCGCCGCGTATGCGCTCGCCTCAGCCCGCCCGCCCGGGCCCGGCCTCGGCGCCGGGGGCAGCTTTCTCCCCAATCCCGCGAAGCCCGCTGCCCACCGGGCCTTCGTCCTGCACCAGTCCCCGGAGCCCGCTGCCCGTGCCGCCCAGGCCCTTTCTCTACCGCCGCTCGCCCACGGACTCCGACGTGTCCCTTGATTCCGAGGACTCCGGGGCTAAGTCGCCTGGCATCCTCGGCTACAATATCTGCCCCCGAGGGTGGAACGGCAGTCTGAGGCTCAAGCGGGGCAGCCTCCCCGCGGAAGCCTCCTGCACCACCTAAACCCCACCCACATCCCCATCCCTCCAAGGCTGAGCTGGAAGAAAAGTCACCAGGCTCAAAGAGCCCAAAGGGTCTGGCCTGTTTGGATAAGGGATGGGATGGGGATGGGTAAGAGACCCAAGCTTGGGTGCTAGCTCTTGCTCTACCATTCAGTTAAGATGTGACCTGAAAAGTCCATTTCTCTGTCTGACCCTCAGGTTCCCTTCTATTTAATGTGGCTTTGGCCAATGCAATCTCCAAACGTTTAAATTCCATCCCCCATACACACGCGCACACACACACAGTGCCTTGGAAGAGGCAGGGTGATGTCTCTAAGGACCCTTAGACTTGCCATATCCAGTGTTCCATACTCCTCCCTCCCCTCCTGGTTCTGCAAGTGAGGTGTGTTCAGAAGTTCCTAGGCCTACGTAAGTCCCACTGCCAAGTCCTGGCTTGACCATCCAGTTCCCTGGCACCAAGTCCCAGGCAGGAACAGCTGTTTTCCATCCCTTCTCAGGCAAGATCTATTTTTACCACAGTGACCTTTAGTGGAGTCTCCCAGGCCAGCTCAAGATGCCCTGCTGGCCCTCTGGAGAGAAGAAGCAGGAAGATTTTCCCCTGGCCCTTGTCATGCTACTCTCTCCAATTCAGCTCACACTAACCAGGGCATCTTCTCTGCAGCCAGGAAAAAGAGCTAGATATAAGGCAATGATTTTCCCCAGGTGTAGGACTTGGGCCTCCAGCCCATCTATCCCTTTTGGGCCCATTCATGGCAGGTTCTGGTCTCAAAGCTTAGCTGAGGCTGGGGCAAGAGGAAGAGAAATGCGGCTGCCTGTGTCTTTACCTGATTGTCCTCAGTTGGGGGCTGTTTATTTGGAAAGAGGGAAACAGTATAGGAGGAAAGCAAGCTGTGGCCAGGATGCCTAGAGGAGGTTCTAGCAGGGGATGGGATTGGCTCAGAGGGCCTCTAAGAGCTCTTTGAACCTTGAAATGCATTCCATAGTATTAAGAAGTGGGGAAAGGAGCTGGAGGAGAATTGGCTGGGCTTGAATTCCAGAGCAGATGGGTTTGGTGGTTGAGGCCAGCATCTGCCTCTGTTTCTGGCCTCCTAGGAAGTGCCCCCTTCTCTAGTTTCAGATCCCAACCCCAGTGTCCATATCATACCCAGAAGAGTAGACACTGTCCCACCCCATTTCTTTCCCATTGCATTCTGGCCAAGCTAGAGCTGGCTGCTCAATGACCTTGGAAAGTCTGGTTGTAAGCCTTAGCCTGTCCCTTAAACTTTGATGGCACTGATCCTAATTCCCAGAAGGGAATTGGCTGAGTTCTGTAGTTTCCAGAGTTGGCTGGTAGTGCCTTCTAGAGGCTCAGAATATCAGCTTCAGAATACTCTAGAGAGCTGAAATTGGTCAAGGATCAAGGCGATATAGGTGAAAGGATACCAAGATGTTGCTAAAGGTGAGGGCCAGAGTGTTGGGGACTTACACACCCATTAGAGTGATATTTGATCTGGAACCAAGTGAGACTGGGGGAAGTTAGGGTCAATATGAAAGATAGTCAGGGGTGGGTGGGGTGCTTTGGCATAAGGGAGTGATCCCAGAAGGTTCCTGAGGTCTAAGGAATAGGGCCATGGGTCCTGTTGGTAGGAAGATGAGAGTGTGCTCCTGCTCAGTTAATGACAAGTAACCATATTTACCGAAGCCCCCACCTACTGCAGGGTCCTTTATAGCACAGGAGACTGAAGCTAACCACCACTATCACCACCATCACCAGCAGGAAAAGACATGGTGATGCAGTGGCATAGAGGGTCCACTTCTACCTGCACATCCCTCAAGGGCCAGCAGGAGGCAGCCTTGTGAAGTTGCAGCTCCTAAACCAGTCTCTGCTGTTCTCTTATTGTCACTGCCTTCTCCCACCCCTCTGACCCACTAGAGCTTGCCTGTGTTCTGCCTCTTGCCTCCTTTAGAACTCGGCTCTGGCCCTCAATAAATGCTTCCTGCACTCTTTTGCCTTCTGTGTCATTTTTGATTGTATCTGAGATCGTTCTCTTCTTCCCGAGGAGGCCATGGAACTCTAGGTAGCTGGGCATATTGGAGATACATGGGTTGGGGGTTGGAAAGAAATCTCCATGAGGAGAGATGAGGAACAACAGAAAAACTTGCAGCCATAGAGGAAGTCCTTGGGTTGAAGTCCTGGTCCTGTCATTGACTAGCTAGGTGATCCTGGGTGAGCCCACTCCTCCAGGCCTCAGCTTCTCCATTGGTAGAATGGGGAAAGTCTAGGCAATGTCTCAAGATGGTACTGTCCAGGCCCTGACCCCAGAGCACTGTCACTAGAGTGGGCAGGACCAGGACCCCAGTGCTCTGGGGCTGCTTCCTCATGGAGGGTCAGGGCTCTAGGGCAGGAAGAGGAGGCACCATGAGAGGTCACTTCTGAGTCTGGACAATCCCAGTGAAGATGGGATTCTGATTCTCAGGAGTCCTCCTCTTGACAGGAGCATCCTTTGCTTGGAGAAGGGCATTGTGGCCCAGCTGTCAGGTGAGGATAATCCTGCCCTGGGAACATACCTCTCTCTTCCTCTCTAGAAGCTCAGGCCCAACAGAGGCAGGAAGCTAAGCTCAGGGAAGTCCACAAGAGAGTCCAGGCTTCTGTGCTGAGAGAGTATCAGACAGTCTGTGCTGGTACCCAGATGTCAATGTTTCCCACCCTGGACTCGGGGCATCTTTGCTAGGTCTACCTTTTCTGGAAGTGGTTTGTGAGTCCCTAACCCAAATTTCATCTTCAGCCACAAACTTTTCTGAGGATAGTGTCCTACTACCTCCTCTCTTCCCCATCCCCAGACACCTCAAATCAAGTTCACCCCAAACTGAACTCGGTATCTTCCCCCACCCCTGCTTACTCCTCCCTGTTACCTGCCTTAGTGGCCCAAGCCAGAACCAGAGGTGTGAAGCTCCTCCCTTTCCTTCCTCCCAGACTCAGCCCCTGAGCCGGACCTGCAGGCTCTCCAGAGACCCCCTCAATTCACTCTCCCTGCCATCTTCCCCTTGTCACTGCCCTGGCCCAGCCACCCTACTTCTTACCTAGTGACAGTGAAATCCTCCTGTCTCCAATCTGGCCCCTGCAACCCATTTTCCACATGGCACCAGCGATCTCTTTGGAAAATGCCAATCTGACCACTCTATTTCCCCACTTTAATCTCTTCAGCAGCCCTTTACAGACAGTTTCCTTTTCCAAAGCCTGCTGGGATCTGGCCCCTGCCCACCTGTCTGGGCTCATCTCTCAGCACTGCCCCCCACCCCCAGCAGTTCTGGCTCTACTTGCCTCTCTCTACCATCCTTACCCATGACATGTTCTCTGCCTGCCACGCCTATGGCCCTTCTCTGCTCAGGGAGCTCCCATTCATCCTTCAAGGCCCAACTCAAACGTCTATTCTGGGAAGCCCTCCCAACCAGCAGCTGCTAACTCCCTCCCCTGGACACTCCAGAGCATTTCTCAAAGGTTGTGTACTGGGCTGAATCTGACCTGGCTGAGCTCCTTGAGGACAGAGCCCCAGCCTTATTTATTTTCAGTCCTTAGGGAGGGCTCAGGGAATGTGAGAAGGTAGAGAGAAGGAGGGAGAGCAGGCCAAAGGAAGGGAGGAGGCAGAAAGAAGAAAAGGCTGGAAAGAAGAAAAGAAGAAAGTAAAGGATAAATCAAGCAAAGATACAGGAGAACAACTCATTTATCCATCCATCCCTCCCATTCAATGAATACCTACTGAATTCCTATCAGGCATTGTGTTAGGCATTAAGGATAAAATAGTTAACAAGCTGAAGCTACCAGCAGCTGACCCTTCACATTTCCAGGTGATTTTGGTGTGTGCATATGTGAGTGTGTATGTACATGTGGATGAAAGCCTTTCTGTCTGCAAGGGCCTACTGCCGGGGCACCTGTCTTCCCTGGGGCCTGGTAATTTTCAAGTCTGGCCCCAGCTCCTATTGCAGCCTGAAATTAAGCTGTGACCCACGACAAGGCAGGAATGAGTCTTGTCAGCTGAAGCCAGAGCTGGCTGCAGGGCACACCCTGCTTGCTGACCTCCGACTGCTGACTGCCGACACAGACACCACGCATCTCTCAGCTTCCCGACAGAGGTGTTAATTTTGAGGGTCTGATATTCCCTCCTGCCTACTGTGGTCCCATCCTCTCAGGTACTAGGATCCTAGGGGAGCTTGGGGAAACGTGGGGAGTGGGCAGAGATGCACAAGTCCCAGAGCACCTTTCCTCAGCAGAGGAAGGGCCCTGCCAAGGGTCCAGGGAGTTTGGAGCCTTGTGGAAGCCTGTCTTCTGGATTGGGAGGAGACGCAGCTAAGCTCTCGGTTACTCCACGTTAAATGGGGAGGGGGTGGCTAGCATTGGAGGTGGGGGTGAGGTAATGGCTCTGCTCAGGATTTCAGGATCTTTAGGCAGTAGAGGGGAGTAACTTCCTTGTCTATAAAATGAGAGAACCTTCCTAGCATCTGTGATTTTCTGTAAGGGATAGTGTTTATCAAGAAACAGATCTGTGGACTGTAGCTTCCTAACACCACAGAGCCTTCTCAATCATCTCATGACCCTCACCCCAAATGCATGCAAACACAGTCATGCTTGCATACTGTTTTAGGGGGTTTGTGGCTGCCCTGAAGCTCATCCGTGGATCCCCATGATTTAGTCCAACCTCCTTATGTTAGAGGGGGAAACCAAGACACAGAGCTGGAGAGCTACATGTTCAGAGTTACAGAGGAAGTCAAGGACATACATTGGACTCCAAGTTGCCCAGCTCAGGGGGTGTGCGGGGCACAGACAGAGGGAGATCATTTTCTAAAGGAGTATGGGAAACCTGAAGTACAGGAGAGGGGTTCTGGGGTGACCAGTCAGGCAGGGACCTCAAGAGTTCTGCCTTTTCTCCTGGGGGCAAGTTAGAGAACCTGGATTTGAGACCTACAGGGGTGCTCCAGGCTCTCAACCTCATTTGATTTGTGAATCTCTTTCAAGATTCCTGGGAAGTGTTATGAGATACAAATGGAGGGACAGAGGGAGACGGAGAAAAGGGATGAGGGAATAGAGAGCACACAGGAGGTAGCCCAGGGATGGGGAGACAGGGAAGACGGGTGGTGGTTCTCTCCACTTTGCTGGGCCAGCCTGTGCCCTCAAGCCTTAAGGCCAAGTACCAGGGACAGGAAGGGAGCCCCTACCTTGCAGATCCCAAGGTAGCCACAGACTATACCCCCTTGCCCCAGCCTCTGATTACTGCTCTCCTGGGTCAGCAGATGACAGTGGTGCCTGAGACCCCTGTCCCCTCACCCTAGTTGTCCCAGGCACCTACTTGCCTCTGACCAGGTTGCTAGCCTGGAGGATGCCCTAGAAACCACCCTAGAAGAGAGCGCTAATTCCCTAGCAATGCCAAAGTTGGTTTGTGCAAACTGAGCACTTCCCTCTTGCACCCTGGGCCCCAGCCTCCTCTGAACTGAAACCCCAGAGGCCCTTCCAGTTCAGACTTCCCTTGCTTGTGACATTAGAGTAGACCAGAGGCTTGCAGGGAGGTCTGGGGAGGCGGAGGCAGCCTGACCCATCTGTGCATATCTCTCCTTCACAGGATGATCCCTGAGGCGCAGAAGGGGCCGGTGATGATGGCTGTCATGGGGGACCTTGCGGGACCAGGTAAGGTGGGCCCAGCCCAGTGCTTTCTTCAGACTCCATCCTTTCTCAGGCCCAGACTGGTGCCCACTCTGGCCTTCTGGACCCAGGTGTGGGCAGACAGATGTGAGTTCCAGGCCTATGTGAGGGAGAGCCTGTGGAATCTGCTGCCTGGGCTCAGAAGCTTCCTGAGGCACTGGGAGTGGCCTTGCCCTGTGTCCACTGACTGACCCAGGAGCTAAGATTGAGTGCCCCAGCCTGTGCCCTGTACTCATTCAAGGCCTTACCTCAGCCCTAAATTGAGCCTGAGGGTCCTAGTCCCCGGTCAGCCTTTCCTCTGGCCATAAGCTCCTCACACACTCATCCTTATTCATTGTGATTCTGAGTCTCATCAAGGCCTCAGGACAGCGCAGGTGGTCTAGCTCCCTGGAGGGGATCAGGATGGAAGAGCAGGCTGCCTAATTGCACTCAAATCTTCCTACTTAACAGCCAACTGACGTAATGAACAAATCGTCTACAAGTCTATCAACTTTGTAAAACCTTTTGGTATAATTTTAGAATCTGTTTACTTTAGAAAATTTCAAGCATTTAAAGAATTAATTCAATTAAGTCTTTGCCTCCAAAGCTGTTTCTTTACTATATAGTTATTCAATAATATAATACAATATTGATACATCAATTTTTAAAAATATTCATTCGCCATTGACTTGATGTAAATAAAATTCAGACAAAACAGACATGAATGACTTTGAAGCTGGAAGTTCCTCCTGTCGGAACCATCTGGAGATAACCACTGTTAACATATTTGTGTAAATTCTTCTTCTGTTCTCATATATATATTTATATAAATGCATATACATGTGAGCTAAATACTATCTGCTGTGTTCTTTGATTTTCTTGTTTTGTTTTGTTTTTCATTTAGCAGCATACCAATCTAATATGATTTGTCTAGCTGCCTCCTTCCCCTCTGCTCCTCGGCATACCACTGTTTGGACTTGTCACATAAATTTAACATCCCCAAATGGTGGCCATGAAGCTTGTCATAGGTGGGATGCTTAGGGGAGGAGCCCAAGGACTCTTATGCAAGTGACTTATTGTGGGAGTGTTCTTAGGAGAGGGGAAGTAAGGAAGGCAGCATGGGGTAGGGGGGATTGTTCAACAGAGCCCATAGTTTAGTCTGACCTTGTAGGGCTCTCCAGCACGAACTGCTCCACAGAATTCATCTGACCTGGGGACGAGGAAGCTATGGCAGTTTCCCTTCACTGAGCCATTCTCTGTAGAAGGTGACAGTGTGAACCGTCAGCCACTAATAAAGGGCAAATGGGCAGCGTCCACCACAATTTTAAACCCCACTGCAATACACTTCCTTGTACCTGTATCTTTGGACATATTTATTCAACTTTTTCCCTGATAATAAATTCCTAGAAATAGAATTAATCAAATAGATTTTCTTTTAAAAAATGCACTCAGTTTATCTGCCTAGCATTTGAGACTATGGTATCATTTATTACGTATTTAGGTATAGATATTCTTTCATGGCTCGGCACCTGTAACTCAGGGAGTAGGGGTCCAGCCACAGACACCAAGGCTGGCAGGTTTGAGCTCGGCCCAGGCCTGCCAAACAACAATGACAACTGCAACAAAAAAAATAGCTGGGCATTGTGGCAGGCACCTGTAGTCTCAGCTACATGGGAGGCTGAGGCAAGAGAATCGCTTAAGCCCAAGAGTTTGAAATTGCTGTGAACTGTGACGCCATAGCACTCTACCAAGGGCAACATAGTGAGACTCTGTCTCAAAAAATACACACACACACATATATATATTCTTTCATATTTTTAAATAGGCAATACACTTTCTTCTTAAAAACAGTAATGATTTCACCTAGTCTCTTAGTCTCTTAGGGTAAAAAAATAAAACAACAAAACAAACAGTAATGACAAAACAGTGTAAACAATTTTTAGGCTCCCTCCTTCCCATGTCCCATAAATAGTCACTGCTAATATTAATATTTGGTGATCTCTTCCTAGAGTTTTCAATGCATGCACAAACATCTATCTATTTTTTAACATATAAATAGGATCTTACAATACATGTTCTTCAGAAGCTTATTTCTCCCCATCCCAATTAACCTACAGTGGATTTCTTTCTGTCCTTAGCATGTACCTCTTTATTATTATTATTTCTAGTGTGTACCTTTTTATATATTTACTGAAAGAATGAAAGAAAATCAACCTCTTTTTTGAACGGCTAGTTAGAATTCCTCTTAGATGACTTTGACGCCCCCCTTCCTCTCCCCTCAAACCTCCAATACTCCTCAAACATCCTCATTCTCAGCTAATGACCTGGCTTCTTATTTGCCTGAGAAAAATGAAGGACCTGGAAGTGAATAGAACTCCTGCAAGCACTCTCCATGCATCCCTGCCCATGTTTGGGGTTTTCCTTTCAGATACTGTAGTTGAACTCCCCTCACATCTGCCGGGTGCCAACTTCTCTGGTTTGGTACCCGACATTCTGCCTTCCTCTTGCTCTGTACAAGAACATTCCTTCAGCAATTCTCCTTCATCTCTGCTGCATCATCAATGTTCCCATCAGCTAACACACATGCTGTTACTTCTCCCTCTTTACAAACAAAGCCCTCTTAATTCCATAGCTGCCTCCAGTTATGCTCCTTTAAAGCAAACTCCCACAAGCAGTTGTTTATATTTTTCTTCTCACCCTCTCATTCTCTCTTTTTAATATTTTATTAAGTCAATTGCCAAACATACACAAAGTAGAGAGGACACATCCCCACGGAACCCTCCTTTATTCCTAAATTCCAAGGCTAATACCGAAGAGCATGTCATTTTATCTCCCAAATTCTTCTAAATGCATCAAAATAATAAAAAGGACATTGCTTACATGCCACAAAGATATTAACACAGTGAACACAATTAGCCGTAATGATTTAATACCACTTAATACGCAGTTCTATACTCAACTTTCTCCAGTTTTCTAGTTTGTTTTAATCAGGATCCAAATGAGGGCCACAGTTTTTATTTGGTTGCTACGGCTCTTAAATCTCCTTTAATCTAAAACAACCCCCCCTCCCCTTTTTTTTCCATGTCATTCGTTTGTTTGTTAAACCAGGCCAGTTGTCCTGTAGAATGTCTTACATCCTTGGATTAAGCTCAGTGCTTCCTTGTGGTGTGGCTAAACTTGTTCCTCTGTCCATTTTCTGTTGAACCCTCTCCAATCAGCCTTTCACACCCAAACACTCCATGGAAACTGCTTTAATGAAGATTACTAATGACCTCTTGTTGCTTGACATACCAGCAGCATTTGACTCCCTTGGTCTCTTAGGATCCCTGAAATGCTTTCACCATTTGTGTACAGGGCACCACGCTCTCTGCCCCACTGGATGCTCCTTCCCAGACTCTAGGCCTACGTCCTCCATATCGCCTTAGTCTAAATGTTGGAGGCTCCAGGGTTCAGGCTTTGGCTGTCTCATTTTTTTTTTTCATGATCTCATCCTATCTTAAATATCATTTATACAGTTGGAATATGAACCCAGGTGTATCTGATTTTTTTTTCTCTTTTGAGGAGGAGTCTCACTATGTCTTCTTGGATAGAGTGCTGTGCTGCCATAGCTCACAGCAACCTCAAACTCCTGGGCTCAAGCAATCTTTTTGCCCCAGCCCCCTGAGTAGCTGGGACTACATGCACCTGCCACAATACCCAGCTAATTTTTCTATTTTTAGTAGAGACAGGGTCTTGCTCTTGCTCAGGCTGGTCTTGGAACTCCTGAGCTCAAGTGACCCACCTGCCTCAAACTCCTAGAGTGCTAGGATTATAGGTGTGAGCCACCGGGCCCTGCCCAGTGTATCTGATTTTAGAGATGGATAATTCAAGCTGTGCTGCCCACACAGGATTCTCTCCTCCCAAGGTCCTCACCCTTCTTACCCCTACTGTCCTCCAAAAGGCTTCTCGTGTTGGTCAATATAAAAGTATGCATTTGTCTGGCGGAGAAAGCACAAAGTATAGCGACGGGTTCCAAACTACTAAGGATAGTCATCAACTCTGAAAATTCTGTAAATCTCTGTAATAACTAAACCTAAGTATGAGATAAGAATTAAATATAATGTTCTTCCTTGAATAACAACAACAAATTCCATTTATAAGCTCATGATGCCAACATTTTTATCTCCAAGTTAATTTTGTCTCATGACCCCCAGATTCACATGTCCAACTCCTCCCTCAACATCTCAGCTAGATGTCTACCAGGTTCTCCAAACTCAATATGTCCAATTTCAGAAAGTTTGAATAAGGACTGAAAGTAGATAAAATAAAAATGTGTTCACTTGGAAAGATGAAGGTGTTTAAATGATAAAAACCAGCTACAAAGCCTATATGCTATGATTTCGGTTTGGTTAAAACATACGAATTAGAAAAGGTATGAAAAGACATAGACTAAGGTGTTTTTTTTTTTTAAAACGGAGCCTCAAGCTATCCCCCTGGGTAGAGTGCCATGGCATCACAGCTCATAGCAACCTCCAACTCCTGGGCTCAAGCGAGTCTCCTGCCTCTGCCTCCCAAGTAGCTGGGACCACAGGCGCCCGCCACAACGCCCGGCC
>CAUYQV010062797.1:0-30698 GCA_963574575.1 Galagoides demidoff
CCTGTGGTCCCAGCTACTTGGGAGGCAGAGGCAGGAGACTCGCTTGAGCCCAGGAGTTGGAGGTTGCTATGAGCTGTGATGCCATGGCACTCTACCCAGGGGGATAGCCTGAGGCTCCGTCTCAAAAAAAAAAAAAAAAAGCATGAGTGTGGACGTCACTTCATACGGAGGCAGACAGCCTCTCCCTCTCACTCTTGAAAAAAACTTTTTTAGAAAACACAAGCTGGACTCAATAGAAAAGCTGTTATTGTGCATAACCTTGGAAAGTCTCTCTTGGCTTTGCAAAGGGAACCTGTACCTTTTGAATTAAGTTTTCCAGTGCCTGGAATATTAGCAGAAACGGGCTGGAACTAACAACCTTATTGATGTGATAGTATATAACTCAGTTACAGTTCCTTCATTAGTTAGAAAGCTAACAGGGAAAAAAGTTAGTTTCCTTTCTCACTATTTACTTACGTGAAGTTCCCATCACACTAGGTGAAGACCCATGAACCAGATGAGATTTAGCAAAAGTGGCCTGGGGCAAGAGACTGGGCTGGATGGAAGGAGTACGAGCCACGGGTGCATGCCGAGGAACCTGAACCACCATCTCCTCATCTTTACAGGATGGCCGGGCATCTTCATTCTCCAGAGACTGGGAGACAGATGACGTTGAGCTGACTTCATCCAAGTCTTCATAATATCTCTGAGACAGAAAGGCTGACCGAGACAGGCTGGCTAGAGAAGCAGCAAACAAAACAATTTAGACAACTTAAAGGAAGTCCAAAAGCTGTATAATTTTGATGTCAATAAAAAAATCCCATTTGGGGGTGGCGCCTGTGGCTCAAAGGAGTAGGGTGCTGGCCCCATATGCTGGAGGTGGCGGGTTCAAACCCAGCCTCAGCCAAAAACTGCACCAAAAAAAAAAAAAATCCCATTTGTAAAATGATTTAGTTATTACTTATTTGAAATGGAAGCAGCTGTTGTCAAATTTAAACAAAGATGATTGAGTCTTTGTTCAGATGGGGCTTTGAAACACTGAGCTGTGTGGAGAACATTTTCGCTGTCGAACAAAAGAACGTGAAAAAGTGAGAGACAGACTTAACGTTGGTGTCAAAACAGGAGACCTTGTGCCTTCACTACAAGTTGTCAGCAGTAGAACAACATACCAGAAAAGTGACAGACAAGCTTCCAAGGTAGGGTGAACAGTCATGCCATTACTGCTGCCTGCCAACGATCAACTCCTAAGACAGGCCTGATGCATGCTGGGAAGACAGTGTCCTCAGCCCTCCGTGTCTCCAGCATTTCCAGATAAATCCAATGATTCTTTTTAATCAACTACTTTTTTTTTTAAAAGTACAAACAACAAAACACTGAATTCAATCCTGGCCTTCTGTTTTTCTTCCCTTCTTTAAGGCTTATGAAATAAGGCTTTATATTATGTTATTTTCTATCATGAATTCAGAATGCATGTTACTTCCTGTGTACTGGAAAGAATAAATATCAAACAGAAAACTTAGCCCTTTCTCCTCTAAGTTATATCAAATGACTTTTTTAATATTTATGGACACGTAGGTCCCATATGCACATCGTTCTGTAAGATTTTGTCACAAAATGCCATAAATATACATGCAACATAAATAAATGTGACATGAAGGCTGTGTTGACCAGTTTGATGGAAGTATTTCAGATTGCATGTGAAAACCCCACACTGTACCCCAGAATTGCATTAATGTACATAGTTACCATTCAATAAAAAAATTAAAGGCTCGGCACCTGTGGCTCAAGCAGCTAAGGCGCCAGCCACGTACACCTAAGGTGGCGGGTTCGAATCCCCAGCCCGGGCCCGCCAAACAACAATGATGGCTGCAACCAAAAAATGGCCAGGTGTTGTGGCAGGCGCCTGTAGTCCCAGCTACTTGGGAGGCGGAGGCAGGAGACTCACTTGAGCCCAGGAGTTGGAGGTTGCTATAAGCTGTGATGCCATGGCACTGTACCCAGGGGGATAGCTTGAGGCTCTGTCTCCAAAAAAAAAAAAAATGTGATGGGAAGCACATACGCAGGACACCAGGATCACAGACCTATAGTTGCATGGAACTGAATTCTGCCAACAACCTGAATGAGCTTGGCAGTGGAATCTTTCCCAGAGCCTCCAGATAGGAGTTCGGCTAAGCCAGTACCTAGACTGCAGCCTGTGGGCCCTGAGCAGAGGATCCAGCTAAGCCACACTGAGTTCTGACCACACACAGGCGAAAGGCCTATATGCCTGTGGCCAAAAAAGCTGTTTGAGAGAAAGCAGTGAAAAGACTTTGTGCAGGCATACTTATGAGAAATGGAGGCAGAATCCCATATGGCCAGGAGGTTGTGGACCTAAAATCCCCCTGACCTAAGGTTGGCCTGGTCGGTTGCGGGCATAAAACCCCCCTGACTTAAGGCCCACATGGGAGCGTAGGTTTGCACACAAATTTCTGTATGCCTTAGAAGTTTCTGGCTCAGCACCTGTGGCTCAAGTGGCTAAGGCACCAGCCACATACACCTAAAGTGGCGAGTTCGAATCCAGCTTGGCCCGCCAAATAACAATGATGACTGAAACCAAAAAAAAAAAAAAAAAAATAGCTGGGCGTTGTGGCAGGCGCCTGTGGTCCCAGCTACTTGGGAGGCTGAGGCAGGAGACTCGCTTGAGCCCAAGAGTTGGAGGCTGCTGTGATGCCCCAGAACTCTACCCAGGGGGACAGCTTGAGGCTCTGTCTCAAAAAAAAAAAAAAGTTTCTTAATTCTGCCTCATTTTTAAGATGGAAGTAACTGCCTCCTAATAGCAAGGTCAGTAGAACAGACTTTCAAACCGTCTCTTTCCTCCATAGTCTCAGGCTGAATCAGATAAGAACAAAGAAAGTAATGACTGACAAAATGTTCTCCATTATGTTATACTAAACCACGTTATGTTGAAAGGGTTATGCTTAAAGGTGTATGTTGAGTGGATTATCAGATTACTCAAAGGAGCTACTTACAAGGCAGGTAGTCACAAGATGTTTAAACGGATTAATGAAGTCACTGATATCCAATGAGCATGTGCAGAGGGATTGTAATGAATGTTAATGAGGTCACTGCTGTATAGTGCGCTTGCACAAGATTCTCTATATAAACCAACAGTAAATAAGGAAAGCTCACCATTTTGCCTGAGCGAGCAGATGGTCACCTTTATTTAAAATATAATTTCAATAAGCGTGCTTATTCTTCATGACATTGCTTTTCTGTGAGACCCTAACGGCAACACCCTTACAGCAACACCACAGAACAGAGAAAATAAATAAGTGTTGTTTTAAGCCATCATGTTTGTGATTATTTATAGCATCCATAGGAAACTAATACAAATCACACATTCTCTTGGGACCACATTGCTCTCCACAATTTCTCTAAAATCCTAGTTCTTGAGAAATAGTAACAACAAAAGACAGCTAACATCACCACACCTTCAAGAGTCAGACAGAATGAGAAAGTAGAGTAACTATGTTTAACTCTCAAGGTCCAATATAACCTGGGGTTCTCATCGGTTTCTTTCCTTCATTTTTCTGATGACATTCACTGGCCTTGAGGGGAGAGAATGCTTCCCTTCCCAAGGCGAACTGAAAGATGCCCTGGCCATGTTCACTTGCAGAGGCTCAGAGCCTGGACTACTCATTATCCCAATGGTGCTGCCTCCAGCTGATGGGTGCTACTCCCTGCTGTGATCAAGGGGGCCCCAGCAAAACAAACAAACTGACTGACACAGGGTCTTGCTCTTTCGCCTAGGCTAGAGTATAGTGGCATGATCATCTCACTGCAACCTTAAATTCCTCGGTTCAAGCAATCCTCCTGCCTCAGCCTCTCAGTAGCCACCTGCCCAGCTAATTTTTGTGTATGGGTTTTGTGTGATTGGAGACATGGAGTCTTGCTATGTATTCTAGCTATGCTATGATTTTGAACTCCTTGCCTCAGTCTCCCCAAAACTGTTTGCTAAAAGTTTAATATTTTGATGCTACCCATATTATAATGGTGGCTTTTCCCCTCAGTTTTGTTTTGTTGGATATGGTATATAGAAATACAGTTGATTTTTGCATATTGACTTTGTAGCTGACCACCTGGTAAAACTCATTTATTCTCATAACATATCTGTAGCTAGTACATATTTCTTGGACTTGTAGCTATGGTAACAATTATATTCTCCATGGATATTAACACTGATGTTTCTGCTTTCCCAGTCCTTTTCTGACTGGCTTAGTTCATGTAGCATGTCCTCAAGGTTCACGTATGTCAGAAAAGATGTCTCTCCCTTTTAATGCTGAATAATATTCCATT
Organism: Galagoides demidoff; assembly: GCA_963574575.1. Taxonomy (NCBI): domain Eukaryota; kingdom Metazoa; phylum Chordata; class Mammalia; order Primates; family Galagidae; genus Galagoides; species Galagoides demidoff. The sequence goes on from CAUYQV010062797.1 coordinate 4,315, forward strand.
ATATACAAAGACATAGTTTTGTTTATCCATTTATCCCTCGACACATTTTTTACCTGTTAGCTATTCTCAACAATGCCACTATGAACAATCTCTCTGAGGCTCCGTTTTCAATTCTTTTAAGTATATATATACCCAGAAGTAAAATTGCTGAATCATATGGTAACTCTATTTTTAGTTTTTTCAAGAACACCAGCTTTTCCACAGTGGCTGCACTGTATCACATTCCTACCAACAGTACACAAAAAGTCCAATTTCTCCATTATCTTTGCCAACACTTTTATGGACTCATAAATTTTTAATTTTTAAAATATCAGAATACAAAACTATAACTGTTATAATCCCAATCTCATTTTCTCTTTTCTAAAGACAGGTGTTACTCTCTTACCCAGGCTGGAATGCAGCGGCTCAATCACAGGGTCATGTGGTCCTCCTGACTCACTATGTCTTCTGAGTAACTGGGACTATAGGTCAGTGCCACCATGCCCAGCTAATTTTTAAAAAGTTTTTTTGTATAGATAGAGGTCTCACTCTGTTACCTAGGCTGGTCTTTTTTTTTTTTTTTTTTTATTGAATGGAAACCAGAGTATCCCAGGCTGGTCTTGAACTCCTGGTCTCAAGCAATCCTCTTGTCTCAGCCTCCCAATGTGCTGAGATTATAGGCATGAGCTATCGCACCCGGCCTCATTCTCATTTTCAAAAAATCAGATTTACATGTGAAAAGAAAAACAGTTTGGGAGTAAACCAAAATGACCTAAGTAAGGCCCTATTTTAGTTGAGAAATAAAGATCATTTAATTCTGGCTTGGTGCCCATAGCACAGTGGTTACAGTGTCAGCCACATACATAGATAATCAATGGCAAAAAAAAATAATTTTTCATTAGCCATATGGCTTCTTTTCAGGAAGTGTTTTTAACCATCATTGCCCAATTAATTTTTTCTACTTCCTTAAGAAAAAAAGGCTTTTTTTCTGAATGTAATCTTTTCCAAATGTAATCCATACCCTATACAAAGCAGAAAAGTAACATTTCTCTAGCTAAAGCAGAGATCCAGCTCAGCTTACCTTAAACCCTTGTGAATCATTGCCATACTACCTGGGGACTTCAGAAAAAATAGTACAAAAGCCAAAACAATTACCTTGGTGTGTAAGTGTATATAAGCTGCTTCTTATGTCAGTATCGACTGACAACAGACCCTGGGACATCTTCCCTATCCCCATTAAGAATCAACATACACTAACATACACACATGGACCCTGTCATCACGTACTATACAGTTTACACTAAAAAACTAAGAACAAGTCCCTTTACCTGGAGCAGTGGATCTCACAGGTGGGGTCTTCCTCTTTGCCAAGAAGTTTCTCAGTTGTGCCTGCTTCATGGTGGACAGTTTAGCTGCAAGAAATTCATGAACCTATAAGTGCTTAAGACTTGATTTTTAAGATGTTAATGTAAAAAAAAAATGTTAATAGCTGGAAGAGGATTTAAAAAACTAAAAGACTGGGAAGGATTTACCTGGTACTTTGGGCAAGGGTTTAGCGTGAGATTCTATGGTGGTTTTCAACAAAGCATTGCGAAGGCTTTCAAGATCACTGTCAAAACTGAAACAGGACAATGTTACATACAGACCGATTAGGAGCTGAGAGATCAGAGGCTGCAGGGATGTACTATTCTTTTAAATGTAAATGCAAGGGATGCGAGTGTCCTCAATATAAAATATGCCATCTGACCAACTGATGCACTTGTCTAAAAGGAGATCACCACCTCAGTATGACACACCACTTCCACATAAAACACATACTATAGAGTAGGCATCTTCAAACTATGGTGGGCGGGCACAAGCGGCTGGCCTCGGACATTTATCTGGCCTGCCGGGTGTTTTTGCCGTTGCTGCCTGTCCTGACTTGTCCTGGGGCCCACAGTCCAGTCCTCCAACGGTCTAAGGGACAGTGAACTGGCCCCCTGTTTAAAAAGTTTGAGGACCCCTGCTATAGAGCCTCAGAATGAAGGGCAATTAAAATCTACACATTCGGCCTAAAAGCAGAATCAGAAAGGACCTTTGGTAACATTAAGGGTAAACTGCTGCCCGAGTCTGAAAAGGCTTTACATTCAAACAGAAAGGCAAATCTGGGCTTCAGAGACCAGTCAGTCACCCTAATCCTATCAGCTCACACAACAACACTGTCACTATAGTACTGTTATGATATATTGAGCAACTACTTTACCAGGCACACTAGTTACTTTATAGACTTAATTTAATTCTCCAACAATCTCACGAGGCAGGTATTATCATCCTTGTATTTTAGGTAAAGGAACAAAGGATAAGAGAAGGTGAGGAACCTGACCAGGATCACAAAGGTCACAGACAGCAGTCACCTTCAAACCCACATCTCAACCATGCTAAGACTGTCCCACATTACTCCCCAAATATTTATTCATACATTTATTCAACCACATTTATTGAGTGCAAGTTCTTTGCAAACCTGTTAGTGCTGCTCTGAGAAGGAACAGCTGAGGGAAGGCTCCAAGGGGAAGTTTGGTTATAAAGACGGAGCTGCTGGAGACTGTCCACAAGGTGATTCAACCTCTTCCTCTGCTGGTTGATGATTTCCCGGTTGTTGGCTAGGGTGTTAAATAGTGTCTCTCGCTCTGGCACAAGCAGGTGCCTAAGGACAACAATGGGAAAAGAATTGAGTATGAATGTTTAAGTAAAGGAACCCCCTACAAAAAAACAAACTACAACAACAGTGAAAACAATAAAATGGAGAAAAGGCCTAATCCTACAACTCCAGTGTAGGTATGTCCAATGCCTATCTGATCTAACTGTCAGATCTGTATGGGCACTTCACACTGTCACAGTGTGCTGCAGTCTACTCCTCCCAGAAGATGTGTGGCATGAGACCAAGTATCTAGGGAGAAAAGACTAGACTAAAAGGGTTTCCATTCCTCTGCCACCATTCCTCTCATCGTTTTAATAATCCACACTAATTAGAAGTTTTTTAAAAGAAAATTTGGAAAACACCAAAAAGTCTAAAGGAAATTTTTCTCTTCATCCTATCTTGCAGATTTAATCAAATATTTTGATAAGCTTACTTCTAGTCTCTTCTCTATGTATTCTCCAAGTTGAGATTATCAAGAGATAATCTATGAGACAGACTATCTATTATCTAAGAGATAATTATTATCTATTATCAAAGAGATAATCTATTATCTCTAAGATCCTTGAGATTCTCTATGTATTCTCCAAGTTGAGTATGCATTTTTGCCCTATTTTACTATTTTTATATATTATATGTTTATATAATTTATTATAATAAACTACATTTATATACATTTAATGTAACATGCCCTATTTTACTATTTTTACATATTATATACATTTAATATAACATGCCTGACTTTACTATTTTTATATATTATATACATTTAATGTAACATGGAAAATATATTTACTATAATTTGGGGGGGAACATGCTATTCAATGGTTACAAAGAATTCTGTAGTAAGAAAAAAAATTATGGCTTGGCACTCATATCACAGTGGTTACAGCACCAGCCACATAGACTGAGGGTTATGGGTTTGAACCTGGCTCAGGACAGCTAAACAACAATGATAACTGCAACAAAAAATAGCCAAGCGTTGTGGCGGGCACCTATAGTCCCAGCTACTTGGGAGGCTGAGGCAAGAGAATTGCTTAAACCCAAGAGTTGGAGGTTGCTATGAGCTGTGATGCCACAGTACTCTACTGAGGATGACATAGTAAGACTCTGTCTCAAGAAAAATAATAATAATAACAATAAAGAAAAAAATCAGGACGAATCCAATATTTCACTATCATAAATTATGCTGAAATATAAATTCTTGTATGTAAATGTTGTGAGAATCTTTTATTATTTCTGTAGGAAAGTTTCTGGAAGGAGAATGACTATGTCAAAAAGAATGGATGCACACAGGGATTTTGATAGCTGCTCATAAATCATCTTTTTAAAAAGGCAACAGCAATTCTACTCCAACCCACTGTGGATGAGAGATCTTGCTCACCTTTGTTTTTTTTTTTGTTCCAGATGCCGATCCCATTCCAAATCTAGAACATCATTCACGTCTTGGACAGCAAACTTCACATACTGATGAAGGCGCCTAATCTCCTATAAGAAAAAAATTAAAAGGCAAATGACTCATTTTTCTGATAGCTTGGGGTAAGATGTATCAAAACAGTCAAAATAATTATGAAACATTTCCACATTGGGATCCATAAGGAACAAGGAAAACATAATAGGTTTAGCATAATCATCAAAATGTTATAATTAAACTGAAAAACAGAAAATTATCTTAATGGTTTGACAGAGAAGTAGTAAATACAAAGAAAAGAAAAACAGAATGGGTGTGTCTGCCTAAGGCCCCCAGAGAACAAATGTTCTTGCTTAGCTCTGCTTGATCAGCTCCTGTGAATATGTCAACATAGTCTGGGAAATTTCCACTGTACTTCCACCCAACATAGTATATCCATTTAGTTTTTGCTCTCCCACCCATGAAATCAGTTATAAACAAAATTATCCTACAAAACAATGAAAATAATTCTGAACCTATATATTCACATAATAGACTATATAAGCCATCTCACCAACTGAGAAATACTCATTTGTTCTTAAAAACAAAAAATAGGGCTCAGCACCCATAGCTCAGTGGTTAGGGCACCAGCCACATACACTGAGGCTGGCAGGTTCGAACCCATCCTGGGCCTGCCAAACAACAATGACAACTATAGCAACAACAATAAAAAATAGCTGGGCATTGTGGCAGGTGCCTGTAGTCCCAGCTACTTGGGAGGCTGAGGCAAGAGAATTGCTTATGGCCAAAGAGTTTTGAGGTTGCTGTGAGCTGTGATGCCATAGCACTCTACTGAGGATGACATAGTGAGACTCTTGTGTCAAAAAAAAAGCATAAGTACCAAATACTGAATTTATCATTATTAAAGTCTTAACTATTTAACTTATTTTAGGGTTGCAATAATGGTCTTTAGACCACTGGACGTTGCCCATAGGTCAGTGGGTAGGGTGCCAGCCCCATACACCAAGGCTTGCAGGTTCAAATTTGGACTGGGCCAGCTAAAGCAACAATGACAACTGCAACAGCAAAAAAAAAAAAAAAACAGCTGGGCATTGTAGTGGGTGCCTGTAATCCCAGCTACTTGGGAGGCTGAGGCAAGAGAATTGCTTGAGCCCAGGAGCTTGAGGTTGCTGTGAGCTGGGATGCCATGGCACTCTACTAAGGGTAACATAGTGAGAGTCTGTCTCAAAAAAAAATAATTTAGGCCATTGTTAAACTTCTTGGCTATGCAACTTAACTCTCAAAAATTAAAAATAGAACCAGGTATGGTAGTGTGCACCTATAGTCCTAGCTACTTGCGAAGATGAGTCTGGAGGATCACTTGAGCCTAGGAGCTTCAGGCTGTAATGCACTATGATTATGCCTATAAATAGTCACTGCACTATAGCCTGGACAACACAGCAAGATCCTATAAAAAAAAATTAAAAAGATCAAACATCCAATTAAGAATGTATACAAATGAAGATGAAATGTTACACACTAAAGAAAGATTTGTACATATGTATAAAGATCTTATTAAGTTTAAATATGTTTTCAAAATTATTCATGGATAAAGGTGTATGTTCCAACTCAAAAAGAGAAAATGTCATTTAAAAGGCGTCAAGCTGATTCAAGGGTAGTAACAGTGGCCTTAGTAGCAAATACAGATTTCTACTCAATACTTGATGACCAGAGGGGCTCTGTCCTTCAGCCATTTCCGATGCAATTATGATGTGGAAATGGGTATTATGCATTATATGATGTTTCCTCTGAATGCCCCCCCAAACTGTGTCTACCAGGAAAATCAATTCTGTCACGGGTTATTACAAATACTTTTTTTCTGTGGCTTAGTCGTTCCCATAGCAACACATCCTACATTAAATTTGTATGTCGTTGTTCTCACTATCACACAGCCATGGGAATTATAGATTGCAACATAGCCTCTAAGAGCATAGGCCCTGGAGGCAAACTGCTCAGGCCAAGGTTACAGGATTTATCGGTGGTGAAACCCAGGCAGTTCCAGGTACCTTAGTCTCCTCTTTGCTTCGTACATAGTAAGCACTCAATATATGCCAGCTGTTATTATTTACTTAGCACCACAAAATATTTTTCTTTTTAAGGAAGAACATTGTCTCCTAAAAGATGCATGCTTTCCTCTTAGTTTGGCAATAGAACAAGAGGTGGAAAAGACACATAGGAAGAACATGTAACTAGGATGCAGCATGGAGGCCTACATACAATTCGATGAGCAGTGGGCGGGCAGTCAGCACTCTCTTGCTACAAGAGGTAACATCCAGAAGGAAGCTGCATGAGAAATAGCAGAGGGCTGCAGAGAACAACAGGGTTCCTCAACCTTTCTGAGAGAAGGGACCACTCTCAGAAGCGAGTACATTTTCTTACTATCGGTAAGGTGGGAAGAAAACACGGGCACAGTAAAGTATGTAGCCTTAAATTTGTTAAAGCATGTCTGAGGTGAGGAAGACCAGAGCTACTTATGCATGTGCCCTGCCCACCAAGAGTCCAGGCAAATGTGAGAAGGCAGAAGAGGACTCCTTCACTAAGACAACAAACATAACGATTTTGGATGCATCAAAAGATGGAAAGTAAAATTAGATAGCGTTAGTAAAGACTAAGAATATTTAAGAATTAACGAGGAAAAAAGTAAGGCACACAGGAAAGAATCTGGGCAGACAGAAGTTTCAATTCCGGTTCCACTCTCACTAGCCAACATGACTTGGGCAATCTACTTAGCCTAAAAAACTCAATTTCTTTATCTGTACAATGGGATCCTAACTCTTATCTTTTTTTTTTCATTAAGTCATATATACAGAGATCATGAATACATTTATGCCTTTGTGGGATTCAATGTGTTGATTATTTGTGCAAATTACAGTGCTTACATCCTACTAATTAACATAGCTTTCACCTAATAATTTACTTAATCACAGTGTGATTAAGACATTTGTGTTCTATACTTGATAGATTTGACTCTAACTCTTATCTATCTTGTAGAGCAGCTGGCTTTGAAGACTAAAAACAATGCATAAAATCACCTAGCAACCAGGAGTGGTGGCTCACACCTATAATCCTAGCAATCTGGAAGGCTGAGGCAGGTCTGCTTGAGCTCAGGAGGTGGAGACCAGCCTGAGCAAGAGAGAGACCCCACCCCTACTAAAAATATAAAAATTATCTGGGCATCATGGTAGGCGCCTATAGTCCCTGCTACTTGAGAGGCCGAGGCAGGAGGAATGCTTGAGCCCAGGAGTTTGAGGTTGCTGTGAGCTGTGATGATGCCACTGCACTCCTGTACCGCAGCTTGGGAAACAGAGGACTCTATCTCAAAAAACACAAAACAAACAAAACCCCTCAAAAAACACCTAGCAGATTACCTGTCACTCAAGAAATAATTGCTACTTTAAGTATTTTTATTCATAACTTGACTTATAAATATATGTTTTAGGAGAGTACTTTCTGTTAAGTTTAAGGTTTAAAAAGAATTTTATTCTGTTAGTAAAAAAATTAAGTAGAAAAGTGTGCCATTTTCTTTGCCACAGTTAAGACAGTTTATGGAAAATGTGGTAAATTATAAGCAGAAAGCCAACAACTTCATTAGGGGGTCCATCATCCAAATCCATACCTACAGAAAGAGCAACTTGTAAATCAATTTGTTTTTAAATCTTCTCAATAGCTTAAAACAGATCCTCCTACCTGAAGCTGAGCTTCACTCTTGGGATCCAGGGGTCTTTTATAAAGCAAATGGAGATAGCCAGAGTCACGATTTCTTTCATTTTGTTCTCTGGCTTCTTCAACACCAGCAAAGCCCTCAAGTAATGCTGTTTTCAGGGTACTTATATCTCCATGAAGAGACTAGAAAAGATACAAGAAAATATTGATATAAAAGTTTTTTAGTTCTAAAAATAAAACCTTTCTTTCTGTCTAGCTCAAGGAAGATGGCATTTCTCAAATATTTAACAAGATGAATATCTGAATATATTTAAGTCATGTAAAAAAAAGAATTTCACTGCTTAGAAATAAAGGTAACTAGTTTTTTAAAAAATTATTTTTTGTCCTGGTTTAACAAAAATACATATCCTAATGATTGAAAACTCAGAAAACAGGCATAAAGTATTGACAGTATTGACATAATCCTACTGCCTGAAGACAATCACCACTATCACTCTAGAGAGATTTCCCCTTTCCAAGAATATTAAGACTAAAACCATGAAGTCAGACAGTCGAAATGGGATCCTGGCACTACCAGTCACTACATGGGTGACTTTCAACAAAGTATTTAACCTTCCAAAGCCTCAGTTTCCAGACTTACAAAACTGAGAGAATACGAGGACATACAACACAGGGAAGTTACAAGGATTCAGGGAGAAAATATAGGTGAAGAATTTAGCACAGAGTCCAGCACATAGTAATAATAAAAGTAACAATCAATAACACTATTAACAACAAATGTTTAATATTTTTATACACTATATGCTCTAAAATATCCTGTTTTCTTTTTTTACCTAACACTTACTGAAGATACTAAGTTTTCAAGTATACTTAAAGTAACAAGTATAATAAACTTTACAAAATTCCTAATATGTATCAAAGGGGTAAAAAATATTATTCCATCTTACAGATGGCAAAATTGAAACAGAGTAGCAAGATTAACTTGCCCAAAGTCACATATTCATTACCAAGTGCTGAAGATAGGGTCTGAATTCAGCGACGTCTAGGTAAACTACTTAGCCACATTAAAACAATACACACACATATTTGTGGTCCTTGAAGAGATAAAGTATAATATATATACCCATGGACTACTAGAATAATTTCTAAAAATGCAATTTAATCCAGAAAAAAAAATCCATCCACACAAACCTCTGTGGTCTCTTTGATCTCCAAAAGAAAGGTGTGCAAGTCATCTGACTCTGTTCGCAACATCTTCATCTCCTCAGAAGTGCCCACTTGGAAACAGGCTTTAGAAGTTCGGGCCTTCAGTTCTTCCAACTCCTTCTGAAAGTGTGCAATCTGTAGAAGCCACAAGTGAGGAACTACTTAGGCTGAATGGCACAGAGTAAAGTCACTGCTACTGTGCTTACTAACAACTCAGACTCCTGGGATGAGCCAAGCTTCAATGCTAGAATAAACTAGTCACGTTGGGAGTCTGTACTCAGAGCCATACAAATCTCACTATCAGAACGGTCTCTGGAAAAAATCCTTAGGAAACAAAATTTACCTCCTCCCCAATTCCAGCCATCACAGGATCTGAATCTTTCCATTGATTTCCCTGCTTTTCTGTAACAGGAGGCTGAAGTGACTTCACCTGAAATAGAAGTGAAAGGGTTTAAAAATGTGTCCTATAAGTTATGGCTTCTAGGAGCAATCACATCAGTGCCTATCGCAGAGAGTGACACTCTTTGTATCATATTGTTCCGTCATTCTTTTGAAACCATATTTATTGGGTCTGTACTTTGTATAAGGCATATTCTAGACAGCAGAGACAGAGATGAACCAGACACCATACTTACGTTCTACTGAGACAAGACAAATAATGAAAAGTAAACACATCAAATAATTTCAACAGGTGAATAAAAAGGAAAACATTAGGAGTATAAAAGGGGGCATTACTTCAGATGAGTTGGCTAAGAAAGCCCACCTCACTGAGGTCTGCCATTTGAACAAAGACCAGTAAGGGAGGAAGGAAGCTAGAGAAAAAGCACCTCTGAGGCGGCAAGAAGGGCAAGTGCAAACCCTGAGGCAGGAGAGGCTTGGTGTGTCTGAAGGAAAGAAAAAGTAAGTGCAGGCTCCATGATGTCAGGGTGGGCCCCGCAGGGGGTAAGATGGGATCAGGAGGCACGTAGGGGCAGGTGGTGCAAGGCCATACCAAGGGGTTTGAATTCTATTCTGGGTGTGTTAGAAAGCTACTACTGGTGTTTGAGGGAGTTTAAATGATGATTTGATTTATGATTTTAAAAAGAGAGCCCTCTTGCTGCTACCTAGAGTGGAGAAGGCAATAAAAGCAGTCAGGAGGTCAATGGCTTAACACGGGACACCAGCAGAGGGACAGAACTAAGAGCTCATGACAGCAAAGGGTGGAAGTGACAAGACCGTCTGCTAGCCTGGACTTGAGGCAGGTGCTGCTACAGGAAAGAGAGGAATCAAGGATGCTTCTGGGCTGTGGGTTGTGCAACACCTCGTTTGTCTGTGCTACTTCCTGAGATGGGAATGCTAGAGAAGGAAAGTTTCTGGGGAGACAAAAATCAAAGTTCTGTTTTAGAGAAGTTATCATTCGAGGTGCCATTTATTTTTGAGGTGCCTTTAGAATATTTGCTACAACAACTAGTATTTGAGAAGTCTTAGATTGATTGTATCAGCATTCACTAAAACAGCAAACACTGGTCAGGCACAGTGACTCACACTTGTAATTCTAATGCTTTGGGTGGTTGAGGTGGGAGATCACTTGAAGCAAGGAGTTCAAGACCAGCCTGAGCAACATTGAGGCCACTGTCTTTTGAGACAGAGTCTCATTCTGTCATCCCACCTACAGTACAGTGATGTCATGGTAGTTCACTGCAACCTGTAACTCCTGGGCTCAAGTGATCCTCTTACCTCAGCTTCCGTAGCAGCTGGGATGGCAGGCTCCCATCACTATGCCCAGCTAATCTATTTTTTGTAGTTCTTATTCATGCTGTTCTTGAGCTCCTATTCTCAAGCAATCCTCCCACCTTGGTCTCCCAGACTGCCAGGATTACAGGTGTCAGCCACCATGCCTGACCGATATTTTTTTCAAAGTTAGCCAGGTATGATGGCATATGCCTACAGTACCAGCTACTCAGGAGACTGAGGTGGGAGGACTGCTTGAGCCCAGGAATTTGAGGTTGCACTAAGTTATGACTGTGCTACTGCACTCCAGCTGGGTGACAGAGGGAGATTCCATCTCTTATTTAAAAAACGAAAAAAGAAAGGAAAAAGAAACAACACTGCACCGCTCTAACAGCAAACATTTATTTCACAAACATACATTATGCCACAAACATGAACTGTGACCTGGGTGTTTACTATGTGTCCAGTACAGGTGCATATTAGGGTGGGAGAGGCATTAGCTAAGGGGACATGGAGAACATGACTCCTGTTCTCAGGGCACTCAGATAATTAGATGAAAAACTGACATACAATTTTCTTGATATTAAACCATTAAAGTGAGATGATAGACTACAGAATTTAAATGAAAGTAAAATAATAAACCTTTTAAGGAAACATGGGAAAAGTATCTTTCTGACCTTGGAATAGAAAATTATTTCTAAAATAAGACATGAAATAGGGCGGCACCTGTGGCTCAGTCAGCAGGGTGCTGGCCAAATACAACTAAGGTGGCGGGTTCAAACCTGGCCCCGGCCTGCTAAGCAACAGTGACAACTGCAACCAAAAAATAGCTGGGCATTGTGGTGGGTGCCTGTAGTCCCAGCTGCTTGGGAGGCTGAGGCAACAGAATTGCTTAAGCCCAAGAGTTTGAGGTTGCTGTGAGCTGTGACACCATGGCACTCTACCTAGGGTGACAGCTTGTGACTCTGCCTCAAAAAAAAAAAAAAAAAAGAAAAAGACATGGAAAGCACTACTCATAAAAAAAAAAAGTGATATACTCAATATCAAAAGAAAACACAAAAAGAATTAACAGGCAACTCAAGATGAGAAAGTATTTGCACTGTAAGGCTGGGTGAGGTAGCTCACACCTGTAATCCTAGCACTCTGGATGGCTGAGGCAGGTGGATTGCCTGAGCTCACAGGTTCCAGACCAGCCTGAGCCAGAGCAAGACCCTGCCTCTAAAAATAGCCGAGTGTTGTGGCGGATGCCTGTAGTCCCAGTTACTTGGGAGGCTGAGATAAGAGAATCGCTTGAGCCTGGCCAAGAGTTTGAGGTTGCTGTGAGCTATGACGCTACAGTACTCTATTAAGGGCAATAGTGAGATTGGGTCTTTAAAAAAAAAAAGAGAAAGTATTTGCATTGTGTGTGTGTGTATATGTCCAAGGAATACTTAAAAATTAGAAAAAAAAAGCCAGACAATGCAACAGAAAAATATTCTTACAGACATGAATAAACACCAAATAACATAAACTATCCAAATGGCCAATAATTACACGGAAAAAAAGTTCAATTTTGCCAGTCACTAGGGAAATACAAATTAAAACATAAAACAATGAAAGATGAAAAATATCAAGAGTGAAGATGTGGAGCTGCTGGAAGTCTTGTATACTCCTAGTAAGAATCTACTGAAGAAGAAAACACACGTAGTCTATGACCCAGCAAATCAACTCCTGGGCATATGCCCAAAAGAAATGTGTGCATATGTTCACTAGAGGATATCAACTAGAAGGGTCAAACAACACTATTCATAATAGCTTCAACATGGAAGCCATGCAAGTGCCCATTAAGAATGGAACAAATACTCGTGATACATACAGTTATACAGTGAATTCCATACAGGAGTGATACGGACAAATCTCACAAACATAACACTGAACAAAACAGACAGAAACAAGAATACATACCGTATGGTTCCATTTGATAGAAAGTATGAGCTGGCTAAACACATCTATGCTGTTCAAAATCAAGATTCTGTGAACTTTGGCAAGGATGAGCGACTAAGCAGAAGGGGACTCATAAGGGGAAATTCTGTAGTTTCAGTAAATTTCTGGTTTTGGATTTGGGTGCTAGTACCTAAAGTGGGTTCAGTTGGTGACAATTCACTTATCTCTACTTATACTATGTATAATCTTTTCAGTGACATTATATGTCAATTAAAATTAAGTAAATTAAATGCTTTATGAGTATATATTACATTTACTCAAACCTCACACTTGGTATTTCCTATCACACAATCCTAATTGCTATTTCCAAGCTCTGAATTCTAAAACATCATTTAAATATGTGTGCTTGGGGCCATACAATAACAAACACAAGCACGTAAGCTGAATTGAAACATACCTGGGGAGACCCTGACTTGGCCACTGGAGGGGTTATCCTGGGTGATTTCTGTACCATTGACGGTACTGCACTTGGACTGCCTTGCATAGATCGTCCTGCTTGAGTAAGAAGTCAGTTAAAAAAGACAGTATTTATTCCCATTATTTCTCCCATCATAAACGTCCTTTCACCAAATCTAAGGAATTAAGTTATGCATTGTCCTTGACCCCACTTTTATGATCTTTATTAAAGAGTGATGACCACCAGTTGTGTCAATCTCTGTTCCAACATGACAAAAAAAGATACATTAAAATTTGAGAGCCACACCAGGCGCGGTAGCTTACACCTGTAATCCCAGCACTTGGGAGGCAGAGGCAAATGGATTGCCTGAGCTCACAAGTTTGAGGCCAGCCTGAGCCAGAGCAAGACCCCATCTCTAAAAAATAGCTGGGCATCTGTAGTCCCACCTACTTGGGATACCGAGGCAAGAGAATTGCTTAAGCCCAAGAGTTTGAGATGCTGAGCTGATGCCACAGCACTCTACCAAGGGTGACAAAGTAAGACTCTGTCTCAAAAAAAAAAAATTTTTTTTCAGAGCCAGGCATGGCAGCACTGGTCTACAGTCCCAACTACAGAGGAGGCTGAGGTAGGAGGAGTGCTTGAAGACAAGAGTTCAAAGCTGCTGTGAATTGACACTGCATTTTAGGGTAGACAACAGAATAAGTCCCTGTATCTTAAAAATAAAATAAAATAAAATATTACTCTGGAGCAGAGTGTGATAAAAAAAAAAAAACACCCTTTTTAAATAAAGCAAATAAAATTGGAGGGTCTCTGATAATAGATAAGTATATTTGTGTGCAGGCCAGAGAAGGCTGGCGTATTTGGCCCATCCTCACTCCCCAGAAGCTCCAGAATACACTTCTGGGAAGTGTGGAGCAAAGTTTAAAAACCACTAAACTATGACAATAATCCCCATGATCACCTTATGAGAATTCATAGGGTCTTCAGGACCCTCTTAGAAGTTTCTAAGACAAGTCTCACCCTGTAGCACATTACAGTCACCTAGGAAGCTTTTAAAAAGCAAGCATTGGCTCGGCGCCTGTGGCTCAATCGGCTAAGGCGCCAGCCACGTACACTTAAGGTGGTGGGTTCAAATCCCCAGCCCGGCCCGCCAAACAACAATGATGGCTGCAACCAAAAAATGGCCGGGTGTTGTGGCGGGCGCCTGTGGTCCCAGCTACTTAGGAGGCAGAAGCAGGAGATTCGCTTGAGCCCAGGAGTTGGAGGTTGCTATGAGCTGTGATGCCATAGCACTCTACCCAGGGGAATAGCTTGAGGCTACGTCTCAAAAAAAAAAAAAAAAAAAAAAAGCAAGCATTATATTAGATAATATAACTGTTACAATAACTCCTGAGTGCTATTATTTTTATATGTAATAGAAGAAAATACACGTTTTTGAGATATACGTATAGAAATATTAAGGTATAGACAGCTGAATAGAATCAGAAAAGTAGGTATTTACATTTTCTCATATATGCATGTTGTCATTTATGTTTTAATTTCATTTAGATGTAAAATTTTTTTTTTTTTGAGACAGAGTCTCACTTTATCACCCTCTGTAGAGTGCTACTGCATCACAGCTCACAGCAACCTCCAACTCTTGGGTTTAGGTGATCCTCTTGCCTCAGCCTCCCGAGTAGCTGGGACTATAGGTGCCCGCCACAATGCCCGGCTATTTTTTTGTTGTTGTTGCAGTTTGGCCAGGGCTGAATTTGAACCCGCCACCCTCGGTATATGGGGCTGGCACCTTACCCACTGAACCACAGGTGCTACCCGTAAAATAATTCTTAAATACAAAGATGGAGGAAGTCCATCCTCTAAATTGATTATATTATTTTAAATGTCTATAAGTTTATATTTAAAATTATTTTCCTGAATGTTTAAGTAAAATATGGAACTGTTTTCTTAAAATAGAAAGGCAGATATTTTACAACTGATAATTAAAAACTCAAAAAGAAAAAAAAAAGCAAGCATACCTAAGTCATACCAAATCTCGTCCCCAGAAGATCTGATTAAAATGTTAGAGAATAGATTGCCCAATAAGTCTAGTGTGCAACTAGGATTGAAATTCAATAATTTAGGGCCCTAAAACTTTAAGAATTCAACAATGGTAATAGTGGGTAGGGAGATCTGCCTGGTGAGAGAAAGTAAATGTTCATTATGGCTCAAGTTTTCTCAAACTACAAAGAGATATGAAAAGACCAGGGCAATATTTCTTAATCTCTTGGGTCACAGACAGATGCCCTTCAGAGTCTGATGAAAAGACCTGGAATGTGGTGACTGGCAAACTTCCCAAGGCAACCTTTTCCCTTGAGCAATAGGCCAGGAGCCAAGATTTCAGGAATTTTACAGTTCATAAGCTCAGTATTTACCCAAATGAAATTATTCCTGACACTTAAAATTCAAATGGCTGCCCAAGTATATCTGGCTAGATATTTTGATTGGCCTTCATGAAAATACAGGCATGCCTCAGAGACACTACAGCTGGATTCCAGCCTACCATAACAAATAAAGTGAGTATTGCAATAAAGCAAGTCACGAAATTCCTGGTTTCCCAGTGCCTATAAAAGAAACTGTAGTCTATTAAGTATGCAATAGCATTATTTCTAAAAAAAAAAAAAACCACACTCACTTTATTGTACATTAACTAAGAAATACTCAATTGCTGTGTAGGCATGATAGCCCATACCTATAATCCCAGCACTCTGGGAGGCTGAGGTGGGTGAACTGCTTGAGCTCAAGAGTTTGAGACCAACCTGAGCAAGAGTAGACCCCCGTCTCTACTTAAAAAAAAAAAAAAAAGCCAGGAGTGGTGGTGGTGAGCACCTGTGGCCCCAGCTACTTGGGAGGTTGAGGCAAGAGCCTAGGAGTTTGAGGTTTCTTTGAGCTCTGACACCATAACACTCTACTGAGAGTGACAGAGCAAGACTGTCTCAAAAAAAAGAAAGAAAAAGAAAAATAATTACCAAAAACATAACACAGAGACATAGTGAGTACACACTGTTAGAAAAATGGTGACAAACAAAATGCTTGCTTGAAACAGCTGCCACAAACCTCTGATTTGTAAAAATGTACTATCTTCCCAGTGCAATAAAATAAGATATGCCAGGCTCAGCACCTGTCTAGGGCGCCGGCCACATGCACTGGGGCTGGCGGGTTCAAACCAGGCCCAGGCCTACTGAACAACAATGACAACAACAAAACAGCTGGGCGTTGTAGAGGGGGCCTGCAGTCCAGCTACCTGAGAGGCTGAGGCAAAAGAATCACTTAAGCCCAAGAGTTTGAGGTTGCTGTGAGCTGTGATGCCATAGCACTCTACTGAGGGCAACATAGTGAGACAGGGCAACTCTGTCTCAAAAAAAAAAAAAAAAAAAAAAAAGACATGCCTGCAACCAACCTGAAAATTCAGATAGACCTGACAAACCTAACATTGTGTCAGAACAATGAAATCATGCGATAATGTACATCACCTCTGTGGTAGTAATACCCAAAGTATTTATCTGGAATCTCATCAGCTGCAACAATCAAATTCATAAAACTAATGGCCTGACCTCTTCACAAATGTTGTAAGGTGAAAGACAAAAAAGAAAAAAAAAAACTGAAGAACAATCTGAAAAAAAACAAATGAGATAAAAACAAAATGCAACGTGTGGCCTAGGTGTAGTTGCTCACTCCCATAATCCTTGCATTCTGGGAGGCTAAGGTAGGAGGATCACTTAAGCTCAGGAGTTGAAACTAGTCTAAGTAAGAACCCACCTCTACTAAAAATGGAAAATCAGCTGGGCATAGTGGGGGGTACCTATAGTCTCAGCTACTGGGGAGGCTGAGGTAGGAGGATTCCCTGAGCTCAAGAGTTTGAGGTTGCTATGAGCTAAGCTGATGCTATGGCACTCTACCCTGGGCAATAAGAGTGAGACTTTGTCTCAAAAACAAAAAAACAAAAAACAAAGGCCCCCCCACCAAACCAAAACAAACAAAAAACACCCACAAATAACCCTATTGGGACAATTGTACATATGGACTATAGGTGAGATTACTATTAAATTTCTCAAGTCTGATAATGTACTGTGTGTCTTTGATTTGATTTGATTTTTTTTGAGACAGACTCTCACTGTCACCCTCAGTAAAGTGCTGTGACGTCACAGCTCACAGCAAAGTCAAACTCAAGTGATTCTCTTGCCTCAAACTCCCAAATAGCTGGGACTACAGGTGCCTGCCACAGCTCCTGGCTATTTTTTTTGGTTGCAATTGTCATTGTTTACTTTAGCAGGTCCAGGCTGGGTTCGAAACCACCAAACTCAGGGTCTGTGGCTGGCGTCCTAACCCCTGAACTATGGGCGCTGAGCCACGTGTCTTTGATTTTAGAATATTTACAGTGAAATATTTAGGGATGGTGTTTCATGGTGTCTGAAATTAATTTCAAACATTGTGTAATTTCTTTACACAAAAAAGAAAGATAAATCAAATGGTGTAAAATGCTGGCAAGTACTGGATCTCAGTGAAGGGCATAGCATTCATTACACAATTTTTGTAACCTCAAAGTTCAAAAGGAGAAGACAAGACAGACTAGGTACGTTTGCCCGTGTATTATCAGGTACTTCAATGGCTGTAATTTTTTCTAGTCATCATCTTTACATAATAAAATTCTTGCTTATAGTATGACTGTGAAAAACACTGTCCCTAGGGCAATAATCACAAGAGTTACACAGAGCTCTGTCCCCCGTGAGCCCTAAAGCACTGCTCTACAATTGCCTTGCACAGAGGGCAGGCTCCAGGTGAAGATAAATGCCCAATAGCAAGACACTTTCTTTGAATCAAGTACACATAGCTCCATGAGAAGTGTCAGAGAGAAGCCTGGTAGCCTCAAGGCCATTCATTACAAATCTCCCAATTCAGAGTATGAAAATCAGAGCACAATCCATTTATGCCAGAGGCTGAAATTTCTGAATTTTTTTTCTTTTTTTGCATGACTTTTTGACAAGCTCCCAGTACACCAGTATCTGCAGCAGTAACTAACTCTGTGCACCATGTGATAACACAGGAAGGAGGCAGATGTGTAAAAAATCAGACCTCAGCAATGACTTCAAACAGTAGGATACAAAGAACTCCAACATCACTACCATTCCAATAATTGAATGTGAAGCATAAATGGGTTAGGTTAATGTGAGATACAGGAAGCAAGAAAAAATAACCTCCTCAGCTAGGATTCTATTTTTTTTTTTTTTAATAGATAGAGTATCACTTTGTTGCTCTTGGTAGAGTGCCGTGGCTTCACAGCTCACAGCAACCTCCAGCTCTTGGGCTTAGGCGATTCTCTTGCCTCAGCCTCCCAAACAGTTGGGACTACAGGTGCCCACCACAACACCTGGCTACTTTTTTGTTACGGTTTGGCCAGGGGTGGGTTTGAACCTGCCACCCTCAGTATATGGGGCTGGTGCCCTACCCACTGAGCCACAGGCACCGCCCAAATGGTGTCCTTTTTTTACTGTACATTTTCTGTTTGTTTGTTCCTGGTATACAGAAATGCAATTAACTTTTGTATATTGTTCTTATATGTAGATATCTTGCTAAACTTTCCCTTTGGGTTTTTAGTATAATTCATTGAATCTGAAAATAATGCGTGTGATTTTCTCTTTCCCAATCCTTATGTTTTTATTTTTTCTCATCTTATGACTAGTATAGGATCTCAGTAGTCTCTGTGGGACAGCACTGATAGTATTAAACATTACATTTCCGTTTCTAATCTCAGAGGGAAACTTCTATTGTTTGCCCCTCCATTTCTGATTTTCTGAGAGTCTAGGCGCCACCCCCTCAGCTAGGTTTCTTAACACTGAAAACCGCTAATCTGGGAAGGGAAGACTGATGTCTAAAGTTGTTTAAAATCATACCTGATGGTGAGGGAGAGACTGAGGACTTCAGTGACATGGAACTGACTGATGCTGAGACAGGTGTGGGGTGACTGAGAGGTGCAGAAACAGCTGGCTTGCAGGCGGAAGATATTGGCAGTATTGAAGGCGTGCTCTGACAGCTATTAACAGGAGCAGAGGTAGCCACAGCAGTAAACCTGAAAATGAGAACCCCAAATGCCTCAGAAAAGCCTGCTAGAAGATTCTTTCACACTGGCATGAGCAATGTCACCAAAGGATAACTTACTCTCTGTAGTTTTTTGCCTTAGGAGACATTAATGTTCAGCTATTTCTTAGAAATGGTGAAAGTTGAAAGGAAACATTTATATTATTGTCTGCTTATTTAGGAATGGATTATTCAACTAAAATATCGAGTACTTACTGTGAAGATGAAATTAAGTTTATCATGATATAAAATACTTATTTTCTATTCTATCCAGATGAGTAAAAAAAGGATGGGGAGACCCAACCAAGCATAGGAGAGTTTAGTACTTTCCTTCAATGAAATGATTAAGAACTCACTTTGGGAGGTAGTCACCTTCTCTGGAGAGTAAAAGGGGAAGAAAAAAGCAAGACACTATTTTTAGGATGTTTATGGTGTACAGAGAATGTACCACCTAAAGAGCAAAAGCCGTTAAGCAATCTAAATATGCAGCATTAGATGACTGGGCAAACTGTGGTGCAGCCAACAAGACAGCTCTGCGACCATTAGAATGAAGTGGCTATGTGCCATCCCACATCAGCAATGACAGCGACAGCAGGAGGACCGTCACACAGCAGCAATGGGGAGCAGGGGAAAGCTGAGCATGTTTACACTCATGGTTATTTTGGGAGGGGTTACAAGATACAAGGGATTGCTTCCCTCAGGAAGCCTACATTCCAGAAAGAACAGAACAAGAAGATAAAGAAGAAATAAAAGAGTTATGAGTGAGCTCCAGGACCTAAATCTGGAGGAAACTGAATACCATGCTAAAGACTCGGACTGTAGTCAAAAAGCAGTGAGAAGCACCAGGGACAGGTCTAGCAGGAGAGTCATCTTAATATATTTACAATTTCACAAGATCACTTTGTTGGCTTATAGATAACTGTTCAGAGTAAGTAGAGAGTAGACACAAGGGGATGAAGACTACAAGGGGGACTCATGGCCAGGTGCGGTGCCTCACGCCTGTAATCCCAGCATTCTGGGAGGTCACAGAAGGTGGACTGCCTAAGCTCATGGGTTCGAGACCAGCCTGAGCCAGAACAAGACCTTGTCTCTAAAAAAAAAGCTAGGCCTTGTGGCAAGCACCTGTACTCCTAGCTACTTGGGAGGCTGCAGCAAGAGAATCGCTTAAGCCCAAGAGTTTGAGGTTGCTGAGAGCTGTGACATCACAGCACTCTATCAAGGGTGATAAACTGAGACTCTGTCTCAAAAAACAAAAAACAAAACAAACAAAAGACCACAGGGGACTCATTTCCCTTCCAGGATGTAATGTATATTCTGGATTGCTTCTTTTTTTTTTTTTTATTTTTCTTTGGTGACAGAGTCTTGCTCAGGCACCCTAGGTAGAGTGCAGTGGTATTAGCATAGCTCACTGCAACCTCAAACTCCCGGGCTCAACTGATCCTGCTAAGCCTCCTGAGTAGATGGGTCTATAGGTACAAATCATGACAATCATGACACTTGGCTAATTTTTCTATATTTATTAGAGCTCATGCTGGTCTCCAACTCTTGAAGTCAAGCAATCCTCCTGCCTCAACCTCAGAGAGTTAGGATTACAGGCTTGAGCCACAGGGCCCACCCTGCTTCCTTTTTAAAAATAAGAAATATGTCTTACATCTAAAATGTGGAAAAGCAAAATAAATATTTAAATACAAATTGCCTAGAGGTCAAGAAAATGTAACACTAGCTAAGAGAACACTTCTGCCTCTGTTTACTGATGAAATGCAAACTTTCTACATTGGTTGAATGTACACCATTTACAAGTATTACTTTGGACAAAAATTTCTATTGAGTAACTTCACTCACAATGACTCTAATTCCAGCTAATTCCTGCAATATTTCTACCTATCTAACAGAAGAATCAAACATTTTAAAGTGACTTACTTTTCACTCAGGTTGACCTTGACTGCAGAGGATGAGGGTGGGAAGCAAGGCTTCATTGCTAAGTTCGGAGCAGACCCGCTCAGCATTGGTGTGCTTTCCAGGGTAGGCTTAAAACCTGCTGATCCAAAGGAGAATGAAGCAGCTGATGGGGCCATGGGTGACCCTGCAGGGGTGGGGGCCAGGGAGGCTTTAGAAGGAGGAGCAAAAGAGAAGGTTGATGTGCTAGAGCCCAGGGCTGCTTTAGAATTGTCGGAGCCACTGGAATGCGAAGATGCCTCCCCAGTGACAGAAGCAGATGATTTCAAGGATGAAGCACCAAAGGAGAACACAGCAGGGGCTCCCCCAGCAGGAAGTAAAGAGAAGGTAGCAATGGGAGCAGCAGATGATGAAGGTGGTGCAGAGACAGGGGCTGCAACTGCTGGAGGATCAAGTTTCTGTGGGGCTTGAGAGGAGGTTGGGGTAGTAGGAGTGCTTCCTGTAATGAAAAAAAAAGGAGAAAAAGAAATGAAAAGGTTAACAGTGTAACAGTACAGGTCTAAATAACAAAAAGCATAAAAAAGGGTTTGTGGTAGAATGAGGCCAGAAATGATCCTAGTTCAAGAAGTAAAAATATTTAAAAAAAAAAAAAAAAAAAAGGTGGGCAGCACCTGTGGCTCAGGGAGTAGGGCACCCCCATATACCAAAGGTGGTGGGTTCAAACCAGCCAAACTGCAACAAAAAATAGCCGGGCATTGTGGCGGGCACCTGTAGTCCCATCTACTCGGGAGGCTGAGGCAAGAGAATCGCCTATGCTCAAGAGCTGGAGGTTGCTGTGACACCACAGCACTCTATTGAGGGCAACAAAGAGAGACTCTGTCTCTAAAAAAAAAAAAAAAAAAAAAAAAAAAATTAAAAAAAGAAAGGCAAGAAAGGTGGCAATAGAGTTACTGCCAGACTTTCCACATAGGGTAATAAGATGTATGAAACTTGTATCTTGTATGGTAAAGGAAATGAGGAAAGACATTGGGCTGACAGGACTTCATGAACACTCAACGAACAATACAGAAAAAATACATCTTTCAATGTAACCACGGCATGCAAACAGTGAAGTTAAGTCATTCTGCAACACTTCATTAACAACCAAGAAAAAATTCTAATCCAGATTTTTGCCTCAAAAGGTTCACTGAAGGGCGGCGTCTGTGGCTCAAAGGAATAGGGTGCCGGACCCATATGCCGGAGGTAGCAGGTTCAAACCCAGCCCCCGGCCAAAAACTGCAAAAAAAAAAAGGTTCACTAAAAACAATGCCAAGTGAATTAAAGATATTTATACATAACACGTGTGTGTGTGTGTGTATCTCACAATATATCTCAAAATAAAGGAGGTAAAAGGTGAACTGGTGTATGTGAGATCTCTGAGAGTCTGACAACTTGATAAATTTAGAAGACAAAAAAGAAAAATCACAAAAAGAGGTTAAGATTTGTGTAAAAAATACTTTGTCATGATAAAATAGCTAAAATATAAGTGTTCTGTTTTTTAGAAAGCTCATACAATTTGAGATCAAAGATTTCAAGACTCTAATAATTACAAGCCAGAAACATAATTCACACATAAAAAATATATTCAATTTCAGCTCAGTGCCTGTAGCTCAAGCAGCTAAGGTGCCAGCCACATACACCAGAGCTGGTGGGTTCAAATCCAGCCCAGGCCTGCCAAACAACAATGACAGCTACAACCAAAAAAAAAAACCAGGCATTTTGGCAGGTGCCTATAGTCCCAGCTACTTGGGAGGCTGAGGCAAGAGAATCACTTAAGCCAGGAGTTAAAGGTTGCTGTGAGCTGTGATGCCACTGCACTCTACCCAGGGCAACAGCTTGAGGCTTTGTCTAAAAAAAAAAAAAAAAAAAAAAAAATATATATATATATATATATATATATATTCAATTTCAATCAAAGAAATGTATAATGAACTGAGGAACATTTTTGATTGTCCTCTAAATTATAAAACTAAAATATGTATAATCCTCTATATTTAGGTAAAACTAAATTGAAACTACCACTGGTATGTAATTAATTTAGCATGACTTTTTAAGAAAATGTTTTGGCATTATATCCTAATAACCATAAAAAACAGACCCAGAAATCCCCCTTCTACGAATAAAGCCCACAACAATAATCTGAAACTCAAGACATTTAATACAATCCAAATGGTAAAAAATCATCAATGGAATACTAAGAAATCACTCTTTTAGAGGGATTTTACCTAACACATGCAATCAGTGTAACCTGGTTTCTTCTATCCTCAATGAATCCCCAACAATAAAAATAAATAAAAATAAAAAGTGATTAGCTTAAAAAAAAAAAAAAAAAGAAAGCAATCACTCTTTTTTTTCAGACAGAGCCTCAAGCTTTCCCCCTGGGTAGAGTACTGTGGCATCACAGCTCACAGCAACCTCCAACTCCTAGGCTCAAGCGAGTCTCCTGCCTCAGCCTCCCAAGTAGCTGGGACCACAGGCGCCCGCCACAACGCCTGGCTATTTTTTGGTTGCAGCCATGATTGTTGTTTGGCGGGCCCAGGCTGGATTTGAACCCGCCACCTTAGGTGTATGTGGCTGGCGCCTTAGCCACTTGAGCCACAGGCGCCGAGCCAGCAATCACTCTTTTAAATGAATCACAAAGATTACAAAAGAAGCTGGAAAATGTTTACAATTTAAATTTATAACCAATCATACACATTATTGGTACAATTATACCAATTGTACACATTATGTTTACAATTATGAAGAAAGATGCTTATAAAAAAACATTGGAAAAGAATACCGCAAAAGGTAATTTAAAAATTTTTCCTATTTTTCAAAACTTTTAATAGGGTAAGCATATTAATCTTTAAGTTAAATAACTAAAAAAGAGTATTTTTGTCTCAATACATTTCCTATTTAAATTAATACAACTTAGTTCTTCAAAATTAACTGAAATGATAATGTATCTTCATAGAAAATACTATATCTAAAGCAATGAAATATTTGGGATACACACATGAAAAATACCACTTTCTGAAAAGGCTCAAGTACATTGTTACTTTAATAAAAGTATAATAATGCAAGCAAATCTATTATTAATACTTCTTTTATACAATATGTATGGAAGTAGTAATACCTAACTTCTTTAAAGGTACAAACATAAAGATGGTAAACACCAGGCAGGGCGTGGTGGCTCACGCCTATAATCCCAACACTCGGGGAGACCAAAGAGGGTGGACTGCCTAACCTCATGGGTTCGAGACCAGCCTGAGCCAGAACAAGACCTTGTTTCTAAAAAAAAAAAAAGCTGGGCCTTGTGGCAGGCACCTGTACTCTCAGCTACTTGGGAGGCTGAGGGAAGAGAATCACTTGAGCCCAAGAGTTTGAGGTTGCTGTGAGCTGTGACACCATGGCACTCTACCAAGGGTGACAAACTGAGACTGTCACAAAAAAAAGAAAGAAAAGATGGTAAACATCTTCGTTCATGTTAGTAGACCAACAAACAAATACTGGACCCTAAAGAAATCACTGGTATTTTTTCCACCAAAAATAGAACAGTTTGTTTGAAAAACCATCACTCTATTACTACCACCGATCATTCAGGACAGAACCCTCAGAGCTGAAGTGTAGAAATGGATGCAAGTATTAATGGTTCCACTCTTCTGAACCCACAACACAGGCTTTAGCTAGAGGTGGTGAGCTGACAGGACAGGTTTTCTACCCCTTTGGAGGATCTCTCCTACTGGCTGGAACATCACTATTATCTCTGGACCAAACATGAGGGAAGAGGGGTTTTCCTACGAAAGGCTAACTGAACCTGTGGTTATGCTCCAGGATTTAATGGGCTGGGAGCAAAGTCCCTCACATTGCACTGTACTCAGAAACAACCCTCATCCCATAGGCTCCCAACTTCACAAGCTGCACTGCTTACTTACAGACAAACCAGGAAACTGGGTACAGATAGTTCTTGGTACTCATGATCACTTAAGGGTGGGGGGAACAACTCAAAGAGCACATCAACTATGGATAGTGTGATACCCTGACACACCACTAGAAATGCAGGCCATCTGGTGTATTGCTTGGGGGTTGCACTGCTAAATGGTAGGGCCCAAGTATTTGAGTGGCTGTTATTTTTAAGAGACAGTTTTACTTTGTCACCCTCGGCAGAGTGCCGTGGCATCACAGCTCACAGCAACCTCCAGCTCTTAGGCTTAGGCGATTCTCTTGCATCAGCCTCCCAAGTAGCTGGGACTACAGGCACCCACCACCACACCAGGCTACTTTTTGCTGCGGTTTGGCCAGGGCCAGGTTCGAACTTGCTACTCTTGGTATATGGGGATGGAATCTTACTGACTGAGCCACAGGCACCACCTGAGTGGCTGTTATTTTTGGATTACAACTTACTCTGCATTGGGAAGGAATGAGAAAATAAATACTAAGTATTACCAACCTTACCTAAACCAGTTGGTCAACATACTTTTTCTTAGATAGGGAACTGAATACACTAGAAAAAAAATTATATTAGTTATATACTCAAAAGAATTCAAAAAGAGAAATACAAGCCAATGTGGTGGCTCAAACCTATAATCCTAGCACTCTGGGAGACCAAGACAGGTGGACTGCTTGAGCTCAAGAGTTCAAGACCCAGCCTGAGCCAGAGCGTGACCCTGTCTCTACTAAAAAGAGAAAAACTAGCTGGGTGTCATGGCAGGTAGCTATAGTCCCAGCTACTGGGGAGGCTGAGGCAAGAAGATCACTTGAGCCCAAAAGACTGAGGCTGCTATGAGCTATGATGACACCACAGCACTCTACCCATGGCAACAGAGTAAGACTCCAATTTAAAAAGAGAGAGAGAAATATTAGTAAAATTCCAATATAGAAAAGTGCTACATTGTTAATACTATATTACAGTGAGTTATATATATATACATATATATATATATATTTTTTTTTTTTTTTTGAGACAAAGTCTGTCACCTGGAGTGCTGTTGCATTATAGTTCACAGCAACCTCCAACGCTTGGGCTCAAGTGATCCTCTTGCCTCAGCCTCCCAAGTAGCTAGGACTATAGGCTAAGGTGACCAGATGTCCTGCTTTTGGCGGGACAGTCCCAATTTTTAACAATTTGTCCCGAGTCCTGCAGCATTTTAAATAAGTCCCAATTTTTGGAAAGAATGCACGACAAGCTAGGGAATGGCAGGAGAACAGGAAGAGAATATACGGTTTTAGGCTGCCATGTGGCTATTTCGCCAGGATATGAGTTTTATATTATTTCTGTTAATTTTATAATGTTA
>CAUYQV010062806.1:0-19276 GCA_963574575.1 Galagoides demidoff
GGAGGCAGGAGACTCGCTTGAGCCCAGGAGTTGGAGGTTGCTATGAGCTGTGATGCCATGGCACTCTACCCAGGGGGTTAGCTTGAGGCTCTGTCTCAAAAAAAAAAAAAGATAGTAGTATCTACCCATTATCTAAGCACCAACAGCCAAATGCTGGATAGATCTGGTGAGAAAGGATACTTGACTGAAACCAAAACTCTAAACAGATTGGATTATTTCTCCTACTGGATGTAACACTCACATACAGTATCAGTGAACAAGAAAACTGATGAATCCAACTAGAATGAAGCATAATAAAGTAAAAAGGGAGAAAGAAGAATCAGAATTGATCTGATGGTCTTACCAAACTTACATTTCTGAATCTCAATTTTGTATTCTCTAAAACAGACATCTATCACTTTTACGAAGTCGCTACAAGGTTTAAAAACCATACATAAAACAAAGCCAAGTAATGAAACATCAACAATTTACACATACCTCACACTAAAAACAGGCTTATCAAAAACCCAAGTAAAAACTCTCAAACATTTAAGTATCAACTTTCTTTCCAGAATCTAAATTTCAAATGAAACTAAGAGAGAACTACTTAAGTAATGGAACATCAACAATTTACATGTAGCTCACACTACAAAACAGGCTTATCAAAAACCCAAGTAAAGGCTAGGCGCCTGTGGCTCAGGTGGCTAAGGCACCAGCCATGTACACCCAAAGTGGCGGGTTCAAATCCAGCCCGGTCCGCCAAACAACAATGACGGCAACAACCAAAAAATAGCTGGGCGTTGTGGCAGGCGCCTGTAGTCCCAGCTACTTGGGAGGCAGAGGCAGGAGACTCGGTGAGCCCAAGAGTTGGAGGTTGCTGTGAGCTGTGATGCCACGGCATTCTACCCAGGGGGACAGCTTGAGGTTCCTGCCTCCAAAAAAAAAACCCAAGTAAAAACTCTCATACAAACATTTAAGTATCAACTTTCTTTCCTGGGCCTAGAAATCAAAGCCTTAACTACTGAATTACATCTGAAAATGAAAAGACAGTAAGGAGGATTACTACTGTGCCTGGCCAATGTATCAAGTCAAAACATGTCTCCCATTACCGTGCAGCAAGTCATGTGATCTGCATATCAATATCAAATGGTCCTTATCTGAAACCTACACCAGTCACAAAAAATGTTTAATTTAAATTAACAACTCTGCCCACAAATTTGAAGCTTTATTCTACAATTCTTTTAAAATTATCTCAATTTTAAAGAAAAATTTTGAAGGCCAAAGACCAAGACTAAAAATCATGCCATTCCAATTCTATTTACCACCCTGCAGTAAAATACCTAGCCTTGTAAATATCCTTTCAAACAGAATAGCAATATACAGGTAGTTGATTTAGAAAAAGCTTAATTTCTGGCTCGGTGCCTGTGGCTCAAGTGGCTAAGGCGCCAGCCACATACACCTGAGCTGGCAGGTTCAAATCCAGCCCGGATCGCCAAACAACAATGACAGCTGCAACCAAAAAATAACCGGGCATTGTGGTGGGCGCCTGTAGTCGCAGCTACTTGGGAGGTAGAGGCAAGAGAATTGCTAGAGCCCAGGAGTTGGAGATTGCTGTGAGCTGTGATGCCACAGCACTCTACCCAGAGCCAAACAACTTGAGGCTCTGTCTCAAAAAAAAAAAAAAGGCTCGGCGCCTGTGGCTCAATCAGCTAAGGTGCCAGCCACGTACACCTAAGGTGGCGGGTTCAAATCCCCAGCCTGGGCCTGCCAAACAACAATGATGGCTGCAACCAAAAAATGGCCAGGCGTTGTGGCGGGCACCTGTGGTCCCATCTACTTGGGAGGCTGAGGCAGGAGACTCGCTTGAGCCCAGGAGTTGGAGGTTGCTATGAGCTGTGTTGCCATGGCACTCTACCCAGGGGGATAGTTTGAGGCTCTGTCTCAAAAAAAAAAAAAAAAAAACTTGTCACTCTACCTACAACGACAGCTTGAGGCTCTGTCTCAAAAAAAGAAAAAGCTTAATTTGTATAATTCAGTTTTCCACATTAAGGCCAAATTTTATGGTAACAAAATGAAAGGAGGACCAAATAACATAACATTATACAACAAGAGTACTATCTGTAACACATATACGTTACATTTTTACTTACATACTACAAACTGTATAAAAGGTAAAATTTCATAAAAATAAATAAAATAGGCTTGGCGCCTATAGCTCAGCGGCTAGGGTGCAGGCCACGTACACCAGGGCTGGCAGGTTTGAACCCAGCCTAGGCCTGCCAAACAACAATAACAACAACTGTAACAACAACAAAAAAACAGACCTGTGGTGGGCACCTATAGTCCCAACTTGGGAGGCTGAGGCAATTCTCAAGAGTTTGAGGTAGCTGTGAGCTATGACGCCACAGCACTCTACCGAGGGTGACATATTAAAACTCCATCTCCAAAAACAAAGTAATAAATGAAATATCCTACCCTGCTGATCTTTAGATGCTTATGTACTAGTAAGTTTAATATACAGAGCTCATTAAGCATGGGACATATGGGTAGCACCTGTAGCTCAGTGGGTAGGGTGCCAGCCACATACACTCAAGCTAATGGGTTGGAACCAGGCCTGGGCCTGCTAAACAACAAAAAAATAGTTGGGTGTTGTGGCAGGCACCTGTAGTCCTAGCTACTTGGGAGGCTGAGGCAAGAGAATCACTTAAGCCCAAGAGTTTGAGGTTGCTGTGAGCTGTGACACCACTGCACTCTACTGAGGGTGATATAGTGAGGACTCTTGTCTCAAAAAAAAAAAAAAATCTTCTAACAAAATTATGACTGGCTAGCAGTAAAGGGACATGAATAAATGCAATCATGAAACTAAGGAATCTTGGCCCAAGAAGCTAAAATTAGAAACAGAAAATGGAACAAATGCAGGAGACATGAAAATAGAAAAGCAGATAAGGCCTGTTTACTAAATGTGTCAAAGGGGGGCTGTGAGATTCAAAAATGACCAGATTTCAAGCCTAGCTAACCAAGAAAATGATGGTATTACTAACTAAAAGAAATTTAGTTAAGCAAAGCACTTCTCAGCTATCATACAACTTTTTCTATTCCCATTTTCCCTATTCTAATGTAATATTAAAATATTTAGATAAAAATATTATCTGCCACCAAGCAATCTAGTCCTCACAAGGTGAAATAGTAAATATAGTTAGGGGTTGATTCAGATTTTGACTAACTAAACTGCCATTATAAAATACATATAAAGAAAAGGGGAGCTTCCCCTCTCCCCCTCAAAATTATGTTCATGTGTATACACATACATACACATCAATACATGTCACCCTTAAACAACACAGGTTTGAACTGCACTGGTCCACTCATATGTGGATTTTTTGCCTCTGCCACCCAAGACAGCAAAACTAATCTCTCTTCTTCCTCTGCCTCCTCCACTTACTCAATGTGAAGATGATAAAAATAAACACCTTCATGATGATCCGCATCCACTTAATGAACATATATGTATTTTCTTTTCCTTATGATTTTAACTTTTCCTTTTCTCTAGCTTACTTTTATTAAGAATACAGTATATAGGCTCAGTGCCTGTAGCTCAAGCAGTTAAGGCACCAGCCACATACACCAGAACTGGTGGGTTCAAATCCAGCCCAGGCCTGCCAAACAACAATGACAGCTACAACCAAAAAATAGTTGGGCATTGTGGCAGGTGCCTGTAGTGCCAGCTATTGGGAGGCTGAGGCAAGGGAATCACTTAAGCCCAGCAGGTTGCTATAAGCTGTGATGTCATAGTACTCTACCCAGGGCAACAGCTTCAGGCTCAGTCTCAAAAAAAAAAAAAACAAAAATACACTATATAGGCTGGGCACCTGTAGCTCAATTGGCTAAAATGCCAGCCACATATACCAAAGCTGGCAGGTTCAAATCCAGCCTGCCCCGCCAAACAATAATGACAACTATAACCAAAAAATAGCTAGCCATTGTGGTGGGCACCTGTAGTCCCAGCTACTTGGCAGGCTGCAGCAAGAGGATTGCTTAAGCCCAAGAGTTTGAGGTTGCTGTGAGCAGTGACTCCATGGTACTCTACCAGGGCAACAGCTTGACTCTGTCTCAAAAAAAAAAAAAAAGAATACAGTAATACATGTATATACAAAATATGTGTTAAGGGCTTGGTGCCTGAAGCTCAGTGGCTAAGACGCCAGCCACATACACCAGAGCTAGCAGGTTCAAATCCAGCCCGGGCCTGCCAAACAACAATGACAACTACGACGCCCCCAAAAAATATATATATATCCAGGGGTTATGGCAGGCACCTGTACTTGGGAGGCTGAGGCAAGAGAAATCACTTAAGCCTGACAGTTTGAGGTTGCTGTGAGCTATGACTCCACAGCACTCTACCAAGGGTGACATAGTGACATTCTGTCTTAAAAAAAAGTGTTAAGAAACTATTTTATCAGTAAGGTTTATGGTCAACAGTAGGCTACTAGCAGTTAAGTTTTGGGGGAATCAAAAGTTATACTCAGAGTTCTGGCTGTCCAAGGGGTCAACACTCATTCCCAAATTATTTATGAGTTAACTGTATAATACATATGTATTCACTCAACATTCCATTCATTTAACTAATATTGCCATTAGACAAAAAAAAAAAAAAACACACACACACATAGAATGAGTTTAAATTAAATAATAAACTTAAGAAAAAAGTAGTATTTCATAAGGCTGAAGTCAAAAATTCACAAAGAAGGCTGGGCAGGTGGCTCATGCCTATAATCTTAGCACTCTTGGAGGCCAAGGCAGGTAGATAGCTTGAGCACATGAGTTTGAGACCAGCCTGAGCAAAAATTGAGGCTCCCATCTCTATTAAAAATTGAAAAAACTGGCTCAGCACCTGTGGCTCAATCGGCTAAGGCGCCAGCCACGTACACCTAAGGTGGCGGGTTTGAATCCCCAGTCCGGGCCTGCCAAACAACAATGATGGCTGCAACCAAAAAATGGCCAGGCATTGTGGCGGGCGCCTTTAGTCCCAGCTACTTGGGAGGCAGAGGCAGAAGACTCACTTGAGCCCAGGAGTTGGAGGTTGCTATGAGCTATGATGTCATGGCACTCTACCCAGGTAGGTAGCTTGAGGCTCCGTCTCAAAAAAAAGAAAAAGAAAAACTGAGGCAAGAGGATCTAGAGCCCAAGAGTTAGAGGATGCTGTGAACTATGACACCACGGCACTTTACCCAGGGCCAGGGCGACAACTTGAGACTGTCTCAAAAAAAAAATTTACAAAGAACCAAGTTAAAATAAAACTGTATTACCTGGCTACCCAGTCAAACGATGTTCAAGTACTTTGTTTTTATTGGTCTCTGAATCCACTGTTCAGCAAGTATTTTGATCCTGAGGACAAAAAAGGGGGAGAGGGTTGGATTTTATTGCCCTTTCCTCATACAAGCATTATTAATAACATACAAATTAACTTCTCCCATTCTTCTCTTCCCCAGACATACAAACCAAACAAAAGCTATTAAGCACAGCACTTCTTCCTAGGAATTTGAGCAGATGCCTTATTTTGCCACATATCAATACTTCTATTTAAAAAGTGAGGCATGGTATACATAATATATACTCTGTCACAGTTTGTTAACATATGGAATGCAAAGCTCTAGTCCTGAAAAGTGATCAAACCTAATAGGCTGGGCAGGTACGGTGGCTGATACCTGTAATCCTAGCACTCTGAGAAGTGGAGGCAGTAGGATCATTTGAGGCTAGGAGTGGGAGACCAGCAAGAGCAAGACTCCATCTCTACAAAAAATAGAAAACAGCCAGACATGGTAGCTTGTGCCCACAATCGCGACTACTTGGGAGACAGTGGCAGGAGGACTGCTTGAGCCCAGGAGTTTAAGGTTGCAGTGAACTATGATGATGCCACTTCACCCTAGCCCAAGCAACAAGAGTGAGATCCTGTCTCCAAAAAAATAAAAACATCCAACTCTAAACTTGTGCATATCCTTTTTGTCCAAAAAGAATGCTCAAAAGAGAACAATTAAAGACAGCATTAATACTCTTGTAGAAACTAATGGTTAAATGCCCTAGTCCAATAAGTACAGACACCGCCACATGAATAGAGGGAGAGATGGATAAAGCAAACAAGCAAGTGGGAAGAAAAGGCCCAAATGTTTTCTTGCCTTCTATAATAAAAGGATACATTTGAGTCAAAAAAGAGGAAATAAGGAGCAGTTCCTCAAAATAATGTGCAATAAAACACATGAATATTACTCGGAAGGCTGAGGCAAGACAATCTCCTAAATTGCTGTGAGCTGTGATGACATAGTACCCTATCGAGGGCAATAAAGTGAGACTCTGTCTCTTAAAAAAAAAAATTAACATATTAGCAGTAGGCTTTTGTATCTAAAGAAAGCGGGGGCTTGGCGCCTGTGGCTCAAGTGGCTAAGGCGCCAGCCACATACACCTAAGGTGGTGGGCTCGAATCCAGCCTGGGCCTGCCAAACAACAATGATGGCTGCAACCAAAAAAAAAAAAAAAAATAGCCAGGCATCATGACGGGCACCTGTGGTCCCAGCTACTTGGGAGGCAGAGACCTGCTTGAACCCAGGAGTTGGAGGTTGCTGTGAGTTGTGATGCCGGAGCTTGAGGCTCCATCTCCACAAAGAAAGCAGGAACAAGTTCTGGTGCAATAAACAAGACAGTCAAGAAAAACACTCTCAGCTCAGTGCCTGTGGCTCAATCGGCTAAGGCGCCAGTCACATACACCTAAGGTGGCGGGTTCGGATCCCCAGCCTGGGCCCGCCAAACAACAATGATGGCTGCAACCAAAAAATGGCCAGGCATTGTGGCGGGCGCCTGTGGTCCCAGTTACTTGGGAGGCAGAGGCAGGAGACCCGCTTGAGCCCAGGAGTTGGAGGTTGCTATGAGCTGTGATGCCATGGCACTCTACCCAAGGGGACAGCTTGAGGCTCCGTCGCAAAAAAAAAAAAAAAGAAAAGAAAAACACTCTCCTTGCTTTATCAACATTTTCAAATGTTAACAATAATGCAACAATCTGCTACTAATTCTAATGGTTATTGCTATCAAGACAACAGATATATCTACATCCTACAGTCAATGACATTCATGCTAAAATTGGCAGGTCTGATAATATGGGGAAAAGAAAAAAAACAGTATATTCACAAGTTCCAAATCACACGGCCAATCCACACCGAGTAGACAGCAGATAGCCAACCATATCTAGCTCTAAGATATGAAAGGTCTTATTGCAGTTTTGAAACCAAAATTAAAGAATAAAATCAGGGAGAGGGAAAGGGGGAAAACACTGTATGTAGTTCACAAAGAGAAAAGAGAAAAATCCACATAGTACTGGGTGAGAATCCTCTACCTAAAATGTTTGGACCCAGAAGCATTTCTATTACAGATTTTTTTGCATTTTAGAATGCACGTACATATACATAATGAAATATCTAAGGGAAGAAACTACTGTCTAAACACAAAATTCATTTGTGTTTCACATATATTATACATATAGCCTGGAGGTAGTTTTATATAGTATTTTTAATAATTTTGTGGATAAAACTACATTTCACTATGTTTTGACTATAATCCGTTACATGAGGTGAGTTGTGAAATTTTCCACTATGGTATTATATTAACATTCAAAAAGTTTTGGGGCCGGGCTCAGTGGTTCATGTCTGTAATCTCAGCACTCTAGGAGGCTGAGGCAGGCAGATCGTCTGAGATCACGAGTTCAAGACCAGCCTGAGCTGGAACAACACCCTGTCTCTAAAAATAGCTGGATGTTGTGGCAGGTGCCTATAGTCCCAGCTATCGGGAGACTAAAGCAAGCAAAATTACTTGAGCCCAACAATTTGAGGTTGCTGTGAGCTATGATGCCACAGCACTTTACCCAGGGTGACAGCTTGAGACTATCTGAAAAGAAAAAATAAGAAGAAGAAGAAGGTGAGTCAGTCACACTTCCTCTAAGACTTTTGTGCAGATTAAGTAAAATGTATAATTTATTTATTAGCACCTAGCACATAAAAGCTCAATAAATAAGAAATTTATTTTTTTCAGTAAAACAAAGACTATTCAATACATGATACAACTTAAGAATTTTCTGTTAATTCTAATAGAAAAATTACCCCCATTGAAATAAAAATCATAGTTTTCCTTTTTAAATGAATTTGATGTTTTTTGTTTTTTGAGACAGTCTCACTATGTCGCCTTTGGTAGAGTGACGTTGCATCACAGCTCACGGCAACCTCAAACTCTGGGGCTTAAGCAATTCTCTTGCCTCAGCCTCCCATGTAACTGGGACTACAGGTGCCCGCCACAACACCTGGCTATTTGTTGTTGTTGTTGCAATTGTCATTGTTGTTTTAGTTGGCCCAGACCGGATTCGAACCGGCCAGCCTTGGTTTATGTGGTCAGTGCCCTACCCATTGAACTATGGGCACCGCCAGAATTTGATGGGGTTTTTTATTTGGTTTTTGGTATTTTGTTTTTTTTTAGACAGAGTCTCGAGCTGTTGCCCTGGGTAGAATCCATGGCATCACAGCTCACAGCA
Source organism: Galagoides demidoff (assembly GCA_963574575.1). Lineage (NCBI taxonomy): Eukaryota > Metazoa > Chordata > Mammalia > Primates > Galagidae > Galagoides > Galagoides demidoff. Next base: position 8,543 of record CAUYQV010062806.1, read on the forward strand.
ACCTCCAACTCTTGGGCCTAAGTGATTCTCTTGCCTCAACCTCCTAAGTAGCTAGGACTATAAGCACCCACCACAAAGCCAGGCTGTTTTTTGAATGTAGTTGTCAGTGTTGTTTGGCGGGCCCAAGCTGGATTTGAACCTGCCAGCTCCAATGTATGTGGCTGGTACCCTAGCTGCTGAACTACAGGCACCTAGCCGAATTTAATGTTTTTTAACTTAAATTTGTATGCTATCCAATTTAATTAGAGGAAGATGAAGGGGGAGGGAGGTAGGCAAGAAATTCTGTAAATAATTGCCAAGGTCTTTTGGCCCCAATTTTAAGTCAGGTTGTGGTTCGGAAATGGTTCTTTTATTGCTGTTACTTTTTTTCCCCCCTACTTCAATAAGCTGGTCTACACTGTTCGCTTTTTTGGGGTGGAAGAGGTCATGGAGTAGAATCAGCATCTAAAAAACAAAAGGTATTAGATTAAGCCAAAAGTATCCAGTGTGGGCACAAGGTCAAACACCTGTAATCCCAGATACTTGGGAGGATTGCTTGAACCTAGGAGTTCAAGTCCAGCGTGGGCAAAACATTAAAACCTCCTTTTTGTTCTTTTTTTTTTAAGAGACAGAGTCTCACTCTTTTGCCCTCGGTAGGGTGCCATTGTGTCACAGCTCACAGCAACCTCCAATTCTTGGGCTTAAGCAATTCTCTTGCCTCAGCCTCCCAAGTAGCTGGGACTACAGGCACCGGCCACAATGCCCAGCTATTTGTGTTGCAAGTTGCCACTGCTGTTTGAGCTGGCTGGCGTCAGGTTCAAATCCGCCACCCTTGGTACATGGGGCTGGCGCCCTACCCACTGAGCCACAGGTGCTACCCCTAAAAAAAAATTTTTTTAAGAAAGAAAGAAATATTCTAGAGTACCTTAACAACTGACCCAGGAAATCAGTACTGCTGTCCAGTGTGAAGGGTTGTTGAGAGAAGATAGGCTAATACTCAACCTCCAACTCCTGGGCTCAAGTGACTCTCTGGCCTCTGCCTCCCAAGTAGCTGGGACTACAGGCGCCCGCCACAATGCCCAGCTATTTTTTGGTTGCAGCCATCATTGTTGTTTGGCAGGCCAAGGCTGGATTCGAACCCACCAGCTCAGGTGTATGTAGCTGGTACCTTAGCTGCTTGAGCCACAGGCGCCAAGCTTTCATAACCCTTTTCAAAGGAATGTTGACCCCACCAATCTACACCCTTAGGACCCAAAGAAAAGGCATCTACAAAATTCTCCACTTCAAGGAAGTATATAATCAACCAGAGAGATTCTGAAATAGTCAGAGATGACTGGCTTCCCTACCAGAAATCTGGAAGGAATACTACCACAATATCCCAGGATCTTGTAACTATGGAACTTTTAGGAAAACCACTGGTGAGGTAAATTTATCTAGTGCCAAGCTTCTATAAAGGCAACAATTCTAGCAAATTTCTCAGAACAGTATTTTTTTGCTTTTATCAAAAGTAAGATTATTCCTATCTCTTTTCATTATGTGCACTTATCATACATACAAAAGCCAAATCACTCTGATATATAAAACTAAATGTAATACTTTCCAAAAATATTAGATATCTGAAAAGGGAGGTTAATTTTTCTACTAGAATCAACAGAAAACTGACTGATGACATCCACATTATCAAACCCTACATCACTATGCTGAGTTCAGTGATACAGCCTGTAACTCCAGCCACTCAGGAGGCTTGCACTGGGAGGATTGAGCCCAGGACAGTTTGAGCCCAGCTGGAGTAACACAAAGAAAAATTCATCTCTTATTTTTAAAAAAGTAAAAATTAAAATTAAAATAACCTGCATCACCAGAGAGCTAATAGAAAGTAAGATCCAAACTACATAATGCTGTCAGGGCTCACACCTGTAATCCTAGCACTCCTGAGAGGCAGATGAGAGTGGATTGCTCAAGCTCAGGAGTTGAAGACCAGCCTGAGCAAGAGTGAGACCCCATCTCTACTAAAAACAGAAAAACTAGCCCATTTGTGGTGAGTGCCTGGAGATCCAGCTACTTGGGAGGCAGGAGTCTGAAGTTGCTGTGAGCTATGGAGCCACTGTACTCTAGCCTGGGGCAACAGAGTGAGACCCTGTCTATAAATAAATAAACAAAATAAAATAAAATAATTTTTTTAACTACATAATGCTTATGATTATAAATACGGACAGGACAAAAAGCAGCCATTGAAGATTATGAACATGTTTTTCTTTTGTCGCTGAATGTGCAAAGGGTCAAGAAGTCTACCATTAATCATATTAAACTAATTACTCTTTCCACGTTGTTGCTGGCATTGTTCCCAGGGACTCCCTCTCTTCACTTCTCTGAAATCACAGAAAAGGGGAACCACTGTCAGTAGGAATAGCCAGCTATTGCCCACTAATCTTCAAAGCACTACAAAGTAAAATGGTTCCCAAATTAAATTTCAGGTTATTTAAATAATATTTGTGTTAAATTTAACATTCTTTTACAGATAAGATTATTTATCAACTAATAATTATATCCTTTGTCAAAATTGTAACAACACATTTCACTTGCAAAAATCAACTGCAGCCAATCTGTAGGTATTCTGGAAGGGAAAAAATAACTTAAAAATCATTTAAAAAAATAAAAGTCATGAAAATTTAGAATATGAAAAGGTATCATACTTTTTTGATCTGTATAAACTTAGTAAAAAGAAATATTTTATTTACTACTTAGTCCATTATTATGTGTTTAAGTAAAAAGTATTTGGTACTGGGAAAACATTAGTAAAACACTGATTACAATCTTTTTAAAATACTATAATCCTGTTGACAGGGGAAGGGAGACAGCCTAGGCATGTCTAATAAAATAAAGATAGGATAGGGCGGTGCCTATGGCTCAAAGGAGTAGGGCACCAGCCCCATGTGCCAGAGGTGGCGGGTTCAAATTCAGTCCTGGACAAAATAAATAAATAAATAAAAATAAAGACAGAATTTTAAAAACTGATATAAATCACCATTCATTCTATCACATATACTAAAAATGATCAAGCCAATTTATCATAATTTATTCTACATAGTTATTTAATAAATTAAAAATTAATATTTAGCTCTATAGGGAGTCAATCTGAATTTTTATTTTTTCTTAACTAGGCTCAATGGTTATATAAACCTAAAAACAAATTTTTTTTTTCTCTTTTAGACAGAGCCTCACTTATGTCACCCTCGGCAGAGTTCAGCAGCATCACAGCTCACAGCAACTTCCAATTCTTGGGCTTAAGCGATTCTCCCACCTTAGCCTCCCAAGCAGCTGGGATGGCAGGCACCTGCCCAACACCCAGCTATATTTTGTTGTTGTTGTTGTCATTGTTGTTTAGCAGGCCCAAGCTGGGTTTGAGCCCACCAGTCTCAGCACATATGGCCAGCACTGTAAACACTATGCAATGGGCACTGAACCTCAGCTATTTTTTTGTTGTAGCTGTCCTTGTTTAGCAAGCCTGGGCTGGGTTTAAATCAGCCAGCTCCAATGTATGTGGCCAGTGCCCTAACCACTGAGCTACAGGCGCAGAGCCCAAACTGAAAATATAAATGATGCAGTGAAAACAAGTTTTAGCTTCATAAAGCTCAGGTTTCATAAAGTACAGCTTCTTGAAGTGACATTGCAAAACACATTTAATTCAATTTAAATTAAATGTTTACTGTGTATCTACTAGATGCCAGGCTTAGCATTAGCACTTGGAAATATAAGCAAATTTTGATTCCTGTCATTAATTAATTATTAAAGGAAAAGCAAGTATGAATAAGCACTAAAGTTCCTGAAATGAAAGCTATATTCATACACTAAGTATGTACTAATCATCAACATGTCAGACTGCTCTAAGTATCAGGGATAAAAGAAGAATCAAAAGTAGAAGACAGAGTCCCATGACAGTATTCAAAGAGAGAATAGAGAAAAACTCCCCTACCTTTTTCACAGGATTCTTTTGGTAGCTGTAAAGCACTATTTAGATGTGAAAGCAAGACTAATCCAAAACCACTTATTACAAACAGAAAAAAAGGATTAATGAAATCAGAATGTACGATTTCGGCAATTATTATACAGAATTATCACAAGCAAAATGACACTTGAGGCAAGGGAAAAAAATCTTTTATAAAATGTTGGCCATTTGCATCAAAAAATCAAAGGACATAGGAAACATAAAATGAGGTGCATAAAAGTAGCTAAAAATAAAAGCTATCTTAACACATCCAAGAAATTATGCCATACATTTTGCTTACACAATGATACTACTATCCACTGATGAACAATGGCACTAAATTATTCTGCATTTTCTAATTACCTTGAGATTAAGGAGAAAACTAAAAGATCTGTTAACAGGCCCCACATCTTTGGCTGTTGAAGTTCCTAATGGCAAGGCCTGAAATCAAGCTGCTTGCTGGTGCTTGTTCTCTCTCTCAAAAAAAAACCTGTATGCAGCACTTCACGACCACACAAAATAAATACAGGAAAGAGGGTGGAAGGGTTGGGTGGGGAGGTGAGCAAAGCTCTGGGCTCCACCAGTGGAAGGCGTTCCACAAGAATTGCTACAGGGTCAAAAGTTTACAGTGGTTTCAATTTCACCTTTTAGCAGCCAATCAGGAAACAGAGACTGCATGCTGACCCCCTCAGGCTGCAAATGAACATTAACTCATTGGCTACCAGGACTGCATGTATTCCCTTTTTATAAAGAATACCATTTTCTTCTTTCTTTCCTTTCATTGAAGGCGAAATGGGTATAAAAGGCAAAGAACATCAGTAAGTTCAAGGTAAAATTTTTACTTAAGACATTTTTAAGCAAGTGTCTGAGGGAAGAAATGATCAGGTAATTATCTTTTTTTCTCCTTGAAATCTGTGTTTATCTTGTAGTTTCTATTAAACCAGTAATAATGCTAATATCAAGATAAAAAACGAACTTATGCACGTTCAGGAGAATCTAAGAACAACTTACAGTATGCTAAAAGACAAAACTAGTTCTGTTTCCAGTAAGTGCTTTAAAAATAACTCAGATAATGAAGACATTTAAGTATTTATCTATCCCCTAATTTTTTATTTCTATACGTTTCCAACCTCCTTCCCAAATCATTAATGTGAACATGCACTGTGCCTATCTTTTTCATATTGTAGATCTATAGAAAGTCTGGTGAGGCCCCTAAGGTTTAAGCTTTCATTTCCTTTATTCCTCCTCTCCAAACCATTAGCCAAAAGTAATTAATCCCCTATACCATAAATTCATAAGTGAACCCTTTGGCAATAAATACAACTGCTCCCTATTTATGTAAATTTCCTCCAAAAGCAAAAATAAATTAACTAATCCTTTAACTACTATTTTCAAAATTCTATATTTAACAATGACCAAGGCTATACTTTTTTTTTTTTTTTTTGCAGTTTTTGGCTGGAGCTGGGTTTGAACCCGCTACCTATGACATACGGGGCTGGTGCCCTACTCCTTTGAGCCACAGGCACTGCCTACTATATATATCTTGACAATAATACATTTAAAAACAAGATGGCTGGGCAGCGCCTGTGGCTCAGTGAGTAGGGCACCTGCCCCACATACCTCGGGTGCAGGTTCAAATCCAGCTATGGCCAAACTGCAACAAGAACAAAAAAAAAAAAAAAGACGGACGCTATGGCGGGCACCTGTAGTCCCAGTTACTCAGGAAGCTGAGGCAAGAGAATTAATTGCCTAAGACCAGGAATTGGAGGTTGCTGTGAGTTTCACTGATGCCACAGCACTCTACCGAGGGCAATAAAGTAAGACTCTATCTCTAAAAAAAAATTAAAAATTAAAAAATAAAAAACAAGATGGCTTTGAAGCACCTCAGGATAAAAGTGAAATAGCTATATTAATTGCTGTCTTTAAAATAATCAGTTAAATTTAAATACTATATAAGCAGTTAATGAATTTGTAGTTAGCAATATTTCTCTCACTGACAATAGGTAAAAGAATTTTAGCAGACTTACCAGCTTAAATTTATGTTTGGATTACCGTGTAGGCACCACCATTGCCTATGATGTCATGTATGATATTAGCTCATATACAAACCAGCAAACTAAGACACCAGTTATTTCTGAAAACCCAAAAGTAACCAAAATACAAAAGTACCTTACTTAACATATAATCGCCAGAGGGTTCCAAAATAACTTTGTAGTGTATAAAGTTTGCACAGCACTGTAGTGTCTGATGAAATAATAATTGATACTGATAGTTATTTCTCAATTCAGCATTAAAACAAGCAATTTACTAGTAACCATTCCCAAACCTTCATGATTTAAGTTTATGCATATTTGGCAATAAAAAAGTCTACATTTTAAAATAGATCTAGTTTTTTTTTTAAACATGGCTTGCAAAAGCTTTTTATATATACATTAAATTGGAGGAGTCTTCTGTTTCCTTTTTACAAGATGACCTCATTTTGAAAGAAAATGGATACGATAAAATTTTACATCAAGTCAGCATGTTAGCAAGGAGCTTTTGTGTGTGTGTGTGTGTGTTCTGAATTTGATTAATACAAGCCAAGGTCACTTCCTGAAAGATGCCTACCACTGCAGCTGCAGGCAAACGAGGCTCCAGTACAAGGCTGGGGGAAGGGAATGGGTGATGGCATTTATTAACTCAGAAAGAATTCCATCTCCACCAGCAGCTACTATTGAGGGGAAGGCAGGACTGTGTTATGAGAAAGATCCGAAACTTCGCGGCATATTAAGATTAAAATATTTCCATTTTTTGATACTTAAAAAAAGAAATTTAATTAAATATATATGATGCTCACATGTCAAAATTATATCAGATATCGTCACTGCTACTATGTATAAGAACATTTTACTTAGCCTGGCTTGGTGGCTCATGCCTGTAACCCCAACACTCCAATAGGCCGAGGCAGGTGAATTGCTTGAGTTCACAAGTTCAAGACCAGCCTGAGCAAAAATGAGATTCTCCCTGCTCCCCCAGGCTCTACTAAAAAATAAAAAAACTGAAGCAGGAGGATCTCTTGAGCCCAAGTTGGAGGTTGCTATGAACTATGACGCAATAGCACTCTACAGGGCAACAGCTTAAGACTGTTCTCAAAAAAAAAGAACATTTTACTTAATACTATACAAATCATTTCATGCCAAACATTGAAGTAAACTTAGCATTCAACACAATGCTAAGTATGACCTGTATTTACTATGCAAAGCATCTGCAAAGGAAAATAGCTCTTAAAAAAAATAGAATCAGATTCAAATTTCTGAAGCCAAAGATGGCCTAAAAGTCATGAAGGTAGAAATCTAAAACCCAGAAGCCTATATTAGAAAATACTTGTTAAAGCTTGTTCTGAAATTCATTTCATTTTCATGTTGTCAAAATTAATATAAAAATTACTATGGTTCTGTGTTCAAAAGAATGAAAATATAAATTATTAGTAACCAGAACAAGCCCTCTTCCTGAATAATTAATAACAAGAACTTATGGACCAGTCACTATGCACAGCTAAGAAACCCTATTAAATATTTTGTATTCTTAAGTCCTTTACAAATTTTAACTCATTGGATAAAATATCAAATAATTAGGAAATCTATATGCTCATTGTAATTTGCTATGTGTAATCCTGAGTAAATGTTTCTGTTTGCCTCAAATTTCTTACATACATGGAGGTTATACTTCAACCATGCTATTCCACAGACATATATAAGCAGCAAAGTACCTCTGTGATTTTAATGATTGTATAAGAATCATAAAACCTGACCCTTTTATCTTGTCTACATATTCAAAAACATTATTTCTATTTTCTACATAAATTGAGAATATAATTTTGTCCCTTCCTTGTGCTCTCTACCCTTCTTCTGAGTGTAGTTAAGTAATTTAAAAAAAAGAAAAAAGCTGAACAAACAATGTTAGGTGCTCAAGTTCACACAAACTGATAATGCTTGATTTCTTTTTAAGTCTTTTACCTTTCCTTTTTTTTTCAGAGACAAATCTCACTTCATTGCCCTTGGTAGAGTACAGTGGTGTCACAGCTCACAGCAACCTCCAACTCCTGGGCCTAGGTGATTCTCTTGCCTCAGCCTCCCGAATAGCTGGGACTACAGGCGCCCGCCACAATGCCTGGCCATTTTTGTTGTTTTTGAGACAGAGCCTCAAGCTATCCCCCTGCGTAGAGTGCTGTGGCTTCAGAGCTCACAGCAACCTCCAACTCCTGGGCTCAAGCGAGTCTCCTGCCTCAGCCTCCCAAGTAGCTGGGACCACAGGAGCCCGCCACAAGGCCCAGCTATTTTTTTTTCTTTTTCTTTTTTTTTTTTGAGACAGAGCCTCAAGCTGTCCCCCTGGGTAGAGTGCCATGGCATCACAGCTCACAGCAACCTCCAACTCCTGGGCTCAAGCGAGTCTTCTGCCTCAGCCTCCCAAGTAGCTGGGACCACAGATGCCCGCCACAATGCCTGCTAATTTTTTTTTTTTTTGGTTGCAGCCGTCATTGTTGTTTGGCAGGCCAGGCTGGATTCGAACCCTCCACCTTAGGTGTATGTGGCTGGCACCTTAGCCACTTGAGCCACAGGCGCCAAGCCCCGGCTATTTTTTGGTTGCAGCCGTCATTGTTGTTTGGCAGGTCTAGGCTGCATTCGAACCTGTCACCTTAGGTGTATGTGGCTGGTGCCCTAGCCACTTGAGCCACAGGTGCTGAGCCATTTTTGTTGTTGTTGTTGCAGTTTGGACGGTGCCAGGTTCAAACTCTCCACCCTCCGTATATGGGGCCAGCGCTCTACCCACTGAGCCACAGGCACTGCCCCTTAAGTCTTTTTCCTTTCAATGACTGGCAGGAAAAGGCTGTTATTTTATGGGTTTCTTTTTTTTTTTTTTTTTTTTTTTTGGAGACAGAGTCTTACTATGTCACCCTTGGTGGAGTGCAGTGGTGTCATAGCTCATAGCAAACTCAAGCTCTCAGGTTTAAGCAATTCTCTTGCCTCAGCCTCCCAAGTAGCTGGGACTACAGGTGCCCACCACAACGCCCAGCTATTTTTTTGTTGTTGTTGCAGCTATTTAGCTGGCCTGTGCCAAGTTTGAACCCGCCATTCTTGGTGTATGTGGCTGGCACTGTAACCACTGTGCTACTGGTTCCAAGACATAGTTTATGGTTTTTTTAAATCATTTTAGGAAAAGGAAGACAATCGGGCAGCATCTGTTGCTCAGTGGGTAGGGCCCCATATACCGAGGTTGGTGGGTTCAAACCCAGCCCTGGCCAAATTGCAACAAAAAAATAGCCGGGTGTTGTGGTGGGCGCCTGTAGCCCTGCTACTCAGGAGGCTGAGGCCAAGAGAACTGCCTAAGCCCAGGAGTTGGAGGTTGCTGTGAGCTATGTGACACCAAAGCACTCTACCAAGGGCAATAAACCAAGACTCTGTCTCTACAAAAAAAAAGAAAGAAAAAAAGAAAGAAAAGGAAGACAACCAAGTAAAACCATACTCTTAAGTAGTCCCTGAATTGACAGAACCTAGTCCCTGGGTGCCTAAGTCAGGTGCTCAAGAAGAGCTCAGCAAGATCTGATCACAACCTTTGAAATGGAACAAACCCAAAAGAAGGACAAAGGGTAAAATTGGTTAAATATACTTCTCAATAAGACACCTGTGGGCGGTAAAGAAGAATGAATTTTTCCTCAGTTTACCTCTGGCCTCTCTACAGACATACCTCATTTTATTGCACTTCACAGATACTGCAGTTTTTTACCTCTTGAAACAATTAGAAGGTTTATTCTATAAAGACCAAATCTATCAACACCATTTTTCCAATAGTATTTCCTCACTTTGTGTCTGTCACATTTTGTTAATTCTCGTAGTATTTCAAGCTTTTTCATTATTATTATGCCTATTGTGGTAACCTGTGATTAGTGATCTTTGATTAGTTATCAATGTTTTGGGATGCCAATGATCATGCCCATGTAAGACAGTGTGTTTGTTCTGACTGTTCCACCAACCAGCCATTCCCCATCTCTCTCCCTCTCCTCTGAGGTTTGAAACGAGGTCATTTAATAACTGCAATGGCTTGGCGCCTATAGCTCAAGTGGCTAGGGTGCCAGCCATACACCAGAGCTGGTGGGTTCGAATCCAGCCCAAGCCCACCAAACGACAACGACAACTATAACCAAAAAATAGCCAGGCATCGTGGTGGGTGCCTGTAGTCCCAGGTACTTGGGAGGCTGAGGCAAGAGGATCATTTAAGCCCAAGAGTTTAAGGTTTCTGTGACACCACAGCACTCTACTGAGAGTGACATAATGAGAGACTGTCTCAAAAAATAATAATAACAACTCTGCAATGGTCTAAGTGTTCAAGTGAAAGAAAAGAGTCACACCTCTCTCACTTTAAATCAAAAGCTAGAAATGATGAAGGTCAGTGAGGAAGGCATGTCAAAAACCAAGACAGGATAAAGGCTAGGCCTCTTGCACCAATAAGCCAAGTTGTGAATGAAAAGGAAAGTTCTTAAAGGAAATTAAAAGTGCTACTCCAGGCTCGGCGCCTGTGGCTCAGTCGGCTAAGGCGCCAGCCACGTACACCTAAGGCGGCGGGTTCGAGTCCCCAGCCCGGGCCCACCAGACAACAATGATGGCTGCAACCAAAAAATGGCCGGGCGTTGTGGCAGGTGCCTGTGGTCCCAGCTACTTGGGAGGCGGAGGCAGGAGACTCGCTTGAGCCCAGGAGTTGGAGGTTGCTATGAGCTGTGATGCCATGGCACTCTA
>CAUYQV010062808.1:0-40043 GCA_963574575.1 Galagoides demidoff
ACGTGGCTGTGGAACAGCCACCACATTTAATGTGGCCTGTGCCATTGCGGAGAGCATGGCATAGCCGATCATGTTCTGCCCTTAAAGCTCCCACCTGGAGTTGTCACAAGTCACTAGTCCCACTTTTTTGAACAGAGCAAGTGCCATGGTCACTGCTAACCCCAAGGGTCAGGAAAGGGCAGTCCCCTCTGTTGGAGCTGCCTAAACAGAGAGCCGAACCTATTTGTGAATGGTGCTAACGACCACCCCATTTCCCTACCTGATGTTAATTGTGCCAGACCAGTCTGCTTAGTGACCTCATGTGACTGGTATTTAAAACAATGTCAAAGGACACCGGGCCTGGTGGGGCTCATGCCTTTAACCTTAGCATTCTGGGAGGCTGAGGATGGTGGATTGCCTGAGCTCATGGGTTTGAGACCAACCTGAGCAAGAGCGAGACTCCATCTCTAAAAATAGCTGGGCGTTGTGGTGGGCGCCTGTAGTCCCAGCTACTGGGGAGGCTGAGGCAAGAGAATCACCCGAGTCCAAGAGTTTGAGGTTGCTGTGAGCTATGATGCCAGGGCACTCTGTTAAGGGTGACAAAGTGAGATCGTCTCAAAAGAAAAAAGAGCCAGAGTCATAGAAGGTGGGTTCTTCTGTGCTTCCTACATCACAGCTGGAAAAACTAGGGCTTGGGGAAGTTTGTAACTTGCCAGGGCAGTAAGAGGCAGGCTGGGCTTCAGCCCAGGCTGTGGGATCAGTAGTACTTGGTCTCTGCTTTGCTGTCCTCCTTGCCCTGCCCCTGTGCTGTGTGGTCAGAGAAGGAAGGGACAGACTCCAGGAACAATGAGGCTCAATTTGACCCGGGTTCCAAGGGGAGAGTCTGCTTGGGGAATAAGAGAGAATGGTAGAGTGGTGGGCATTCTGGGGTGGAACCCACAGCTGTGATCTCCTGCCCTGAATCTCCTGTGAGTAGTTCCTCCCCTCCCTGGGCCTCTACTTGCTCATCCTGGCATGGGGTGACCCTCCTGAGACCCTGGGATATCTAAGGAGCTGTGGAGCATGCCACTTGGAAAGGAACTGAGCAAATCCAGTGGCTCTGGACGGCCCAGGTGTTGTGATCTGCGTCTTGGTGTGAGCAGCTCGGAGGCTGTCCTGGAGGGGCTGGGGTGAGGGTGGTGCGCCCTGGAAAAGGTGAGGGCAGGGGAAGGAGAGCGGCCTGCCCAGGTTGGGGGGTGGTGGTCAGAGAGGGGAATCCCAGCCCAGGGCTGTTGGCACTTGAGGCCAGACCCTTTCCATGGGGGCTGCCCTATGCACCACGAGGTGCCCAGTAGCATCACTGCGTCCCAGGAGTGACAGCCAGAAATGGCGCCCCTGGTGCAGAAGGGGGTCTCATCCCCCTTTAGGAACTATGGTCTAGATCTAGAGGCCAGCTTGGGCAGGGCTGGATGGGGGCACCTTGATGGCCGGCGGTGGTGAAGGTTGGTTCCTTACTCATCCAGCTTCCTTACCACACCCATGAGCCCACAGGGTAGCCGCCAACTTCAGTTTGCACTGTGTGGTCAGCAGTGGCTGTGACCCCTCCTGGGCATGACCATAGCCTCTGACCTTTGCTTCTCACAGGTTCCAGTCTCCAGCCACCGCAACCCCCTGCTGGACCTGGCCGCCTATGACCAACAGGGCCGCCGATTCGACAACTTCAGCTCTCTGAGCATCCACTGGGAGTCCACCAGGCCATTGCTGGCCAGCATCGAGGTTCACCCACCCATGCAGTTGGTGTCCCAGGATGATGGGAGTGGCCAAAAGAAGCTGCATGGTGAGCTGGGTGGCCTGCCCAATGGCCTGGGGAGGAGGACAGCACTCAGTAAATGGTGGACAGCCACAGGTGCCCGGGCAGGCTGGTGCCTGTCAAGAGCTCAGTCCCCCAGGATCCCCCTTTGTCCAGAACTGATGCACAGGGCACATGCAAGCTCTTCTCCAGCCCGCACATGTGCATGAGGCAGGGCTCAGGCCCACGGCCCGTCCAGTCCCCCACCTGTGCTGCTCCATGCAGGTGTGTCCAAAGCCCCCACCAGCCAGTTACATCTCTTTCCTCCAACTCGTCTGAGCACCTCCACAGAACCTTGCTCAGGCCTGGTAACTCTCACAAGACTTAGTTTCCACAGACTCAGTTGTTGGTTTTCAGACTTGAAACTGCACGTCTGAAGGAGGGAGAGGCTGCCTCAGGGGCACAGGGTGGCAAACAGTGGCAGTTTCCCTCTTCCTGGACTCAGGTTTGCAGCCCATTTCGGTTCATGAGGCGTCGGGAACCACAGCTGTCACTGCCACCGCGACTGGCTACCAGCAGTCCCACCTCAGCGCGGCCAGAGTGAAACAGCCGGTACCTCCCAGGGCCTAGCGGTGGGATGGGGGGGCCGTGGGCAAGGCCTGAAATCCTCCTGATTCTGCTTGAATTATGCCTGAGTTCCACCTGGTGTCTGAGTGTCTGAGCGGCCTCTGGCCTCAGCCCTCAGTCCCCAACCCCGCTCCTAGGCTGGGAGTGGGCTCACAGCCTCCGATTTCCCCTATCCAATATACTCCATGTGGCCTCCCAAAGGGATCCACTGAAAAGTCAAACAGACCCTGTCTCTTCTGGGCCCCAACGTGCACCTAGTAGCCCTCAGCCTTTAGAAGGAAGCTATCCTCACGTCCTTCCCACAAACCTGTGTGCCGGTTGGGGCCACATCATCAGCACACAGTTCCTGCTGCCTGGAACATCCCCTGCCTCCTCTGATGCTCCCCCACCAGGTGACCTTCTGTCCCTCCAGTCCCAGCTACGATGTCAGCCCCTCCAGGGAGCATCCCTGAGCCCCAGACCCCAGAGCAGTTGTGCTTCCTGCTGTCAACACACACACACACACACACACACATCAACACCATCTGTGCACACAGATCACCACCCGCTGAACCACCCCTTTTAGTCCCAGCAGCTCATGGGGGCTACAGGTGTGGAGTGAATGGGTGTGTCCAAGGTGGGAGAGGGAAGAGTTCCCCAAGAACGGTCCTGCCTGGAAGGTGGTGTTTTGAACAAAGTGGAGGCAGCAGATAAAGGCTAGAAAGGAAGGTGGGGCCTGCTTCCCTGGGACCCTAAATGCTAGGATCAGGGGCGTCGGTCATCACCTGGCTAGGAAGCTTTGGAAGAGACTGGAACCCCAGGGGGAGCAGTGCTAGGGAGGCTGGCCCGGAGGGCATGGCTGCTGAGGGACTGGCCTGGACCTGGTCCCTGGGTGCTGGGCGTCTTCCTCACCTACAGGGCACCAAGAATCCCTTGGCTGGAGCAAGGGCCTCCTGGCCTCCTGGCCAGGCCTGGATACCCTAACAGGATCCCTCGGGGCCTTTGTGGTGATACCCTGAGGCTTCCCAGATGACTGGCCTGGCTCAGATCTTCCCCTTGAAGACTCTGCTCTCTGAGAGCTGCTGTCCTTGTCAGAACCCCCACCCCCACCCCCACATGGCACCCTGGCACCTCTCCACCCTTCACTCACTCTCCCCTGAGGGCAGTGGCTGTACCCCTGGGCCTTGCGTGTGCCTGGGCCAGAGGAGTGCTCAAATGGGTGAGTCTAATCTGGGCCAGCTCTGGAGGTCTCCCTCAAATGACATCCCTCAAATGACATGTGGCCAGAAGCCAGAGCCATGCAGTAGACAACTCAAGGAAGGGAGGCCTGTCCTTGTCTTCTTGGCAGCCGGCCTGAGGACTCATCCACAGGAGCCTCCCCCAAGGTTCAGCCAGGCCAATGACTTCCATTTGCCCAGCGCCCCAATCCCCTCCCTCAATAGGGTACCTGCCTAGTGCCATTTGCTGTGAGGTCCTGAGGGTTGGGGGGGATAGTGTGTGAGTTGCCCACCTGCCCTGTGGGGCCTGACAGGGTGGGGCTGGCCTCTGAGCAGATTGTCACTCACCCCTCCGAAGTCAGGAATGGAGGAACAAGCACCTCCCTCCACCTTTGTAGAGGGAGGCCTCAGAGGGGATGTGGCCATTCAGTCAGGCTCAGGAGCACTACGGTTTTATTGGGGTTTATGTCCCAGCCATCCTGAGTGTCACGGACCTGAGACTTCTAGGCTGCTCTTCCCCAGGGGCGGTCTGCAGGCCTGTGTGGTGTTGGCCCACAGTTGGCCGTGGCCTCCTGGCTCTGATGGTGTTGGCCTTGCCCCTTCAGCACGACTCTCCGGCCCCTGTGTCGGCCTCCATAGAGCTCATCCTAGTGGAGGACGTGAGGGTGAGTCCAGAAGAGCTGACCATCTACAACCACCCTGGTGTCCAGGTATGGCCCTTGCCCTGCCACTCCCCTGCTGGGCCCCTCAGTACCTGACATGTAGCCTGAGCCCTCCCTGTCCTTCCTCCTCCAGGCAGAGCTGCAGGTCAGAGAAGGCTCAGGCTACTTCTTCCTCAATGCCAGCACTGCGGACGTGGTCCAGGTGGCCTACCAGGAGGCCAGTGGCGTCGCCGTGGTGAGTGGGCTCAAGTTCCTCATCCGGGTGCTTGATCACACCAGTGTAATCAGCAAGGTCTTTAGATTCTCTGATCATTCCGAAGTGCTGGGCATCGCCCTGCTACCGTGTCCGCAAACCACTTGAGCTCTTGGGCACCTGATGGTTTCCTTCCAGCCAGCCTTTTAATTAAGACTAAAATGTTAATTTGTAAGTAGTACCATAGCAACCCTGAAGAAAATTGTGTTTTAAGGATATATCAGCTTCTTCTCATTTCCCATGTTTCTTTCTTGACCCTCTTGCAATTCTTGCAAGTATTGACTTAGCTATGTCCATGGGATGGAAAAATGTAGCATTCTGCTTTTATGTAAGCCTGTGTCTTTGTATGTTTCCAAGTTGCCATGTAGTCTAGGTACTTGGTTTTATGCAGTCAATTATACGTCAGCTGTTTTCTTTTTGTAGAGCATTTGGGTTGTCTAAAGCTTTAATATGCATGTGTGTGTGTGTGTATACACATACGTACCTATACATAATATGCATACATACATACATATTGAAGCGTAGGATAAAAAGAGCAAAAGTAAACAGAAGCCAATATCCTGTTGTCTGCATGTCTGTGGGATGGATCAATAGACAACCGTCAAAACTGAACTTACGTTAAAGGAAACCTCTTACCACTGAATGTGTAGTGAAACCTCTCCCGTAAGTCATAAACACACAGATTCAGCACTGACAGCCCAGCAGGGTCATCAAATCAAAGCTGTGCTGTAGCCTTTGGGCTGCTCTGAGCCCAAGACCTGCTTTCTCTCTGTTAAAGGGGTGGTTGCCACATGTTTGAGGAGCATTACTGTCATACCAGCATCAGTGGAGATGTCCCTGCACGCACAAGAGGCCTGGGCTGATGCAGTGCTCAGGATGTGATAGGAATTCAGACCTCACAATCCCGAGGGCAGGCCCGGGCTCCCCTGACCCTGGGCCCCACTGCAGCTCTGATGCCCATGATTGCTCCCAGCTTTGCCTTTTCTGTGCAGGTGAGGTCCTGAAAGCTAGCCACAGGAGGAAACAGCCTTCCTGACTTTAGAGAAGGCAAAAATTCAGATTAACCTTTGCTGTGATGGCTCCAGAGCCTCCTTTCAGAAACAGCCAGGGCACCTGACCCACTGCTGCTGTGCAGTTAAGTTTGCGGGGTGCCCGAAAGGAGACGAGCAGCACCTCACTCTCTGCGCAGGTCTGTTCAGCCCTCATTCTCTGCGGTTCTGTTTCTCTGGCTTTGTGCAGCCCCTGACTGGCTTCCCATAGGGGAGTGGGACGGGTGTAAGTGAGGGGAGTGAGGAGGGTGTGGTGATGTAGGTGGGAGTACTGTAATAAAGGAGCATGCCCCTCAGCTTCAGTGTTGGGGAGTAGGAGGGAGGGGGGACCGGCAAACTGGAGGATGCAGGCTCTGTGGGGCATACTCCAGGTTATCTTTATTATTATTTTTTAGCTCAACCTAAGATCAGGAATCTGTCATTTTGAATAGCACCTTTATGGAGGTGTTATTCACAGGCCATACAATTCACACATTTAAAGTGCATAACCCTGTGGCTTTTAGCAGTTGTACAGCTGCCACCAGTCAGTCTCGGGAGTGTTTCCGTCAGCTCACAAAGAAGCCCGTACACTGTAGCTAACACCTCTTTATTCCTACACTCCTGAGCACACACACACGCCCCATGCCAGACTCAGGCAACCACCGATCTACTTCTTAACCTCTGTAGCTTGGGCTATTCTGGGCCTCTCTTATAAATGGCCTCACACACTAGGTGGTCTTTGATAGGTTTCTTTCATTTAACATAATGTTTTCAAGTTACATCCACGTCGTAGCATCTATCAGTACTGAATTCTTCGTGTGGCCATACAGTAATCCTTCCATTGCCTGGATAGGCCACGTTTTGATTACCCACCGATGGACATTTGAGTTGTGTCCACCTTTTGACTGTCATGAAGAATGCTGCTATGAATATTTGTGCACAAGCTTTTTGTGGACATACATTTTCATTTCTCTTGAGTATATACCAAGGAGTGGGACCGCCAGGGGCACATGGAAACTCTCTATCTAACTTTCTGAGGAACTGCCCGATTGTTTTCCCATATGGCAACATCATTTTACATTCCCACCCACAGTGAAATATCAAGAAGGTTCCAGTTTCTCCACATCCTCATCAACACTTGTTATTAGTGGACCTTTTAATTGCGGCCATCCTGCAATGAGGTACTGACTGGTATTTGGGTTTTGATTTGCATTCCTCTGATGGCTGACGATGTTGAGTGTCTTGTCGTGTGTTTATTGACCATTAACTATTCAGATCCCTTGTCCGTCTTTTGTCTTTTTATGAAGTGGTAGAAGTTCTTCACGTATTCTAGATAAAAAGTCCTTTGATGGATGTGATTTGCAAATATTGTCTTCCATTCTGCAGGCTGTCTTTTTACTTTCTTGGTAGTGTCCTCCTCTCAAGCACATGAGTTTTTAGGATTGATGAAGTACAACATGACTTTTTTCTATTGTTTCCTTATATTTTTGATATTGTCTCTGAGTCCATTGCAAACCTGAGGTCATGAAATTTTACCCTATGTTTACTTCTAAGAGTTTTATGAGTTTAGCTATTATATTTCAGTCTTTGATCTATTTTGAGTTAACTTGGTTGGATGTAGGATTCTTGGTTGACAGCGGCTGGGACGGTTGTCGTTTTTTTTGAATACTTTGAATATGTCATCCTCCATTGTTTCTGACGAGAAGTCAGCTGTTCATCTTAATGGCGTTCCCTTGTAAATGCTGAGCCATTTTTCTCATGCTGCGTTCAAGATTTGACTCTAGTCTTTGGCTACAAACCTTGATTAAACCATAGTTTTGTTCACAGAAGCTCATCCAATCAAGTTCAGGATCCTTTGAAAGGTCTGAGGAAGTGTTTGACATTTATTCCTCTATTTGTGTATCTCTTTCTGTTCATCTTACTTGGACTTCATTGAGCTTTCTAGATGAGACGAATGTGTTTCAGTAACTTTGGGAAGTTTTGAGCCCTTATTGGTTCGAGCTTTTTTCTGCTCCTCTCTTTCTGGTTCTCCTGTTAGGCACCTATTGGTGCACTTGGTGCCCCAGTTTTCTCTGTGGCTTCGTTCTTCTTCATTCTTATTTAGTCCTGTTCTTCAGATCCCATAATGTCTTTCATTCTATCTGTAAGTTTGACAGTCCTTTCTCCAGTTCAAATCCACTTTTGTGCCCCTTAGGTGGAGTTTTGGTTTCAGTTATTAACTTTTCAACTTGAGAATTTCTATTTGGCCCGTTTTTTCCTACGTTCTACCTCTTCACTGGCTTTTTCTGTTTGATATGACGTTCGTATTGTATCTTCTAGTTACCTAACCAGCGTTTCCTCTTTGAACATATTGATGATGGCTGCTCGAGGGCTTTATCTGGTAAATCTGATACCTAGTTGCTCTGCTAGATAGTTTCTACTATCTGCTGTTATTTATTTATTTGTTTTTATTGTTTAGGATTCACTGAGGATACAAAGAACCAGGTTACACTGCTTGCATTTGTTATATAAAGTCCCTCTTATAATTGTGTCCTGCCCCAAGAGGTGTGCTACAGACCGTGACCCCCACCCTGCCCTCTTTCCCTCTCTCTGCTCCCCCATTCCCCCACCATGTATTTGGCTACAAACCTTGATTAGTTGTCTCAGTTGTCTTCATATCAGAATTGAGTACATTGGATTTTTGCTTCTCCATTCTTGTGATGCTTTACTGAGAAGAATGTATTTCAATTCCATCCAGATTAATACAAAAGATATAAAGTCACCATCCTTTTTAATGGCTAGTATTCTATGGTATATATACACCACAGCTTATTAATCCATTCCTGGATTGGTAGGCATTTAGGTTGTTTCCACAATTTGGCAATTGTAAATTGAGCTGCAATGAACAGGCTAGTTTCTGGGTAGATACCCAGTAATGGGATTATAGGATCAAATGGGAGGTCTAGTTTGAGTTCTTTGAGGATTCTCTATACTTCTTTCCAAAAAGGTTGTATTATTAGTTTGCAGTCCCACCAGCAGTATAAAAGTGTTCCCTTCTCTCCACATCCACACCAGCATCTGTAGCTTGGAGACTTTGTGATGTGGGCCATTCTCACTGGGGTTAGGTGATATCTCTGGGTAGTTTTGATTTGCATTTCTCTGATGATTAGGGATGATGAGCATTTTTTCATATGTTTGTTAGCCATTCATCTGTCTTCTTTAGAGAAGGGTCTGTTCATGTCTCTTGCTCAGATGGGATTGTCGGGTCTTTTTTTGTTGTTGATTAATTTGAGTTCTCTGTAGATCCTAGTTATCAATCTTTGTCTGATTCATAATATGCAAATGCCTTTTCCCATTCTGAAGGTTGTCTGTTTGCTTTGGTTGTTGTTTCCTTAGCTGTACAGAAGTTTTTCAGCTTAATTAAGTCCCATTTGTTTATTTTTGTTGTTGCTGCAATTACCACAGAAGTCTTCTTCATACAGTCTTCTCCAAGCCAATATCTTCAAGTGTTTTCCCTACACTTTCTTCAAGGATTTTTATTGTTTCATGTCTTAGATTTAAATTTTTTATCTATCTTGAATCAACTTTTGTTAAGTGGTAAGAGGTGCGGGCCCAGTTTCAGTCTTTTACATGTGGTTACCCAGTTCTCCCAACACTGTTTATTGAATAGGATTCTTTTTCCCAGTGTATGTTCTTGTTTGGTGTATCAAAGATCAAGTTGCTGTAAGAGGTTAGTTTCACCTCATGGTTTTCTATTTGGTTTCAAATGTCAGTATCTTTTTTTTTTTTATGCCAATACCAATATGCTTTGATCACTGTGGCCTTGTAGTACAGTCTAAAGTCTGGTAGGGTAAAGCCTCTGGCTTTGTTTTTATTAATAAGAATTGCCTTGGCTTTTTTCTGTTTACATATAAAACAAATAATTATTTTTTCCGGTTAGCACTGGTGGCTCAGTGAGTAGGGCGCTGGCCCCATACACCAAGGATGGCGGGTTCAAACCCAGCCCCAGCCAAACTGCAACAAAAAATAGCTGGGCATTGTGGTGGGCACCTATAGTCCCAGCTACTCAGGAGGCTGAGGCAAGAGAATCACCTAAGCCTAGGAGTTGGAGGTTGCTGTTAGCTGTGACACCACAGCATTCTACCAAGGGCAATAAAATGAGACTCTGTCTCTAAAAAAAACAAACAAAAAGAATTATTTTTTCCAAGTCTTGAAAGTACAATGCTGGTATTTTAATGGGGATTTCATTGACTCTGTAGATTGCTTTGAGAACTCTAGACATTTTCGTAATGTTGATTCTTCCCAGCCATGGGCATGGACTGTTCTTCCATTTGTCAAAAATCTTCTGCTATTTTTTTTCCTTAGGACTTCGTAATTTTCTTTATAGAGGTCTTTCACCTTTTTTGTTCAGTATATTCTTAGATATTTCATCTTTGGGGAAGCTATTGTGAAGGGAATTGTGTCCTTGATTAGCTTCTCAACTTGGCATATACAAAGGCTACTGATTTGTGGACATTGAATTTATATCCTGAGATATTACTACATTCTTTGATCACTCCCAGGAGTCTTGTGGTTGAGTCTTTGGGATTCTCTAAGTATAAGATCATATCATCAGCAAAGAGTGATGACCTCTTCTGCTCCCATTTAGAGGTACACTCACTCTTACTGTAGCAAGTACTGCTGGGGAACATGAAAGCTTGGGTGAGCGTTTCCCATGGCTTCGGCTCCCAGCCTCCTCCCATTCCCATTTAGATGGTTGACCTCTTCTGTTCCCATTTAGATGCCCTTTATTTCCTTCTCTTGCCTTATTGCATTGGCTAGAATTTCTAGCACTATGTTGCAGTAGTGGCGATAGAGGACTACCTTGTTGGGCTTTAGTTGTAAGTGGAAAAGCTTTCAGTTTTACTCCATTCAGTAAAATATTAGCTGTGGGTTAGTCTTAGATAACTTTGATCAGTTTAAGAAATGTGCCACCTATGCCTATACTCTTCAGTGTTCTAATTAGAAAAGGATGCTGGATTTTATCAAATGTTTATTATTCTGCATCTATTGTGAGGATCATATGGTCTTTGCTTTTGCTTCTGTTGATAGGGTGAATCACACTTACAGACTTGTGTATGTTAAACCAGCCTTGCATCCCTGGGATAAAACCTATTTGATCATGATGAATGATTTTTTAATGTGTAGCTGTAATCTGTTGGCTAGGATTTTACTGAGAATTTTTATATCTGTATTCATTAGTGAAATTTGTCTGAATTCTCCTTTTTAGTTGGGTCTTTTCCTGGTTTTGTTATCAGGGTGATGCTTCATAGAAGGTGTTGGGGAAGATTCCTTCCTTCTCAATGTTTGGAATAATTTCTGCAGTATGGGTATAAGCCCTTTTTGAAGGTTTGATGGAATTCTGGTGTGAAGCCATCTGGACTAAGGCATGGGGGGGGCAGGTTTTTTTATTGTTTATTCAATCTCAGTTCTTGAAATCAGTCTGTTGGAGAGATCTTTTTCTTCTTGGTTAAGTCTAGGGAGAGGGTACAATTCTAGGTATTGATCCATTTCCTCCACATTGTCAAGTTTCTGGGTATAGACATCTGCTTTTGTTGTTCATTTGTTTGTTCTGACTGAGGCTAACTGCTCCATTGTCTTCATGGATATCCTGAGCCACAAATTCCTCCTGGACCCAGTCTAGTCACATTCAGGATCCCAAGGGCTGATTCCCCAAGAAGGTGTTTGAGGTTTGTCTGATCCTAGGAAGGCTCCACCTACCTGTCTATTTCTCTATTTCTCCCTGGAAAACTTGCCACCCTCCAGTGTGGCCTCCATTTTCAGTGTCGGATTGTCCTTCAGCGTAACCTCTGCTAGCTATTTTTGATAGAGCTTTCAGGGTTGAACTTATGTAAACTCAGTTGTAATTCAAGTCAGTTCCGTTAGGGAGGGAGTCACAGCTTTCTGTTTGATGACTGCTTCTTTCCCAGAAGAAACTCCTACACTTCAGGAGCTGACACTTGTTCAATGGGGGCAGTAGCCCCTGTGCTCCTTAGCTGGCCTCTCCTATCATGGAGCCCACCCCACTAGCCAGGAAGAGGGCAGCAGAGTCATAGTATGCTCACTGGTGCAGCATCCAAGGTAGCTCTTCCATCCCGTGAGTGGAGACTGGAAAAAGGAGGGAGCCCCCACCTGTTAGCCCCACTTTCCTGAGACTTGGCCTCAGGAGTGGGTAGCTGGGGACAAGATAAAATCTAATATCCCTCCTAGGAGATAATCCCTCGTTTGGGAGCTGGGGAATAAGGACCCTGGGATTTTGGATGTACCAGTCAAGAGTGGAGGGAACAGGGAAAGTGTAGATGTTATTTCAGATACCACAACCCATGTAGTTCCTCTCGAGTTTTAGTAGATTGTCTGGAGCAGATGTTGGCTATATTCTCTTAAAATCATGGCAAAGATCTTAAATGGCTGTGTATGTTTCTCATAATTTCCACTGATTTTGCCAGGGGGTACAGGGTGGATCCAGGGTCCTCCTTACACTGTCTTGCCAGAACTGCAACCTCTTGCTGACATTTGATATGTAGGGATGTGGGTCTTATAAGACAAGGGCTTCTGACTTTCAAGAGAAAATAGAAATCTCTGTTTTTGTGTGAAACCTCCCCTTTTTTAAACCTTTAGTTAATTCAGAGTTTTTGTTTGTTTGTTAAGAACAAAGAAGGGTGGTTTGTTGGCTTTGTTTTTTTAATGTTCCCTCCAGTGTTTAACTTTGCCTTGCCAGAGAATCTATGTCACAGTTCAGTCCCTGGGGAGGGGTGAGGAGTCCTGGTGTTGCTGTCTCTCTCACAGCGGCCTCTCCCCAGGGGGCAGGACTTCTTAGGCTTGTGGCTGTAGACAGAGCAAGAAAAACATTCCCCAAGCACCTGGGAACAAACATTCGTGCTCAGAAGGAGCGGGAGGAGGCTGGGAGCCGAAGCCATGGGAAAGGCTTACCCAGGCTTGCATGTTCCCCAGCCCTACTTGCTACAGTAAGAGTGAGTGTACCTCGTCAAACCCTTCTTATTAGGAATGAGAACCTCGAACCTCAAATAATTCTGACTGCTCAAATGTGCCTTGTTTTATGTTAATTCTAGAGATTAAAAATAACTTCTCTAATGCCAAGAGGAGGGGAGTTCCAAGTTAAGAAAGGCAGAAATAGTGCCAGTGAAACTGGGCATCCTTTTATTCACATTTACCTGGCAGCTAACATTTTCAGGAAGCCCCGAGGGTGAACCTGTGGCCAGAGAGAGCCCTGCCTCCCAAGGACAAGAGCTCTGAGGAGTCAGCGATGGGCTGAGCTGCCTCTGTAGGCCGTGAGCACCCCGGGCTTTGGGGGCATTCAAGCAGAGCTGGGATACATATCTGAAAGACTCAAGTTGGGATTCCAGAATCAAGATCAGATTTCCCCCAGGAGACCATCGAGCTCCTGTTCAATCTTAAAATGCTGTGACCTTAGGATAACCTCCATGCAGTTCTGTCTTACAGATGGTCACATAGAGCTGTGGCATCCTCCTCTGGGTTGTGGGCTGGCCCCTGGCCTGGCCTTGGCTCATCCCTTATAGGGCTGGCACTATGACAGGCAGCGTGGCAGGATATCTATGTGCCAGGCCCCCTGAGAGTTGCTTTTGCCCCAGAAGTTTCGGTGGAGGTGCCCTGACCCCTGCGGTCTCATCTTTCCCATCAGCCCTGGTTCCTGGACCTCTTCCTTAACCTGCGGGTGGAGTTCCCATGCAGCGTTGACAATCTGTGACAGGTCCTAGCAGCTCCTTTCAGACGGTGGCTTCTGAAGGACAGCGACACATTGCTGTGGCGTTTTCCAGCTGCTAATTAGCAGCATTTTCATTTTCCTGAATCGCAGAGACAGGAAAGCCCCAGCGGCTCTTCAGTTAGCTTCAGAAAAGATTCCTTTTCTTCCTACTGATGCACATTCAGGATGGAGAATGGTTGGTGGGTGTGTGTCGGCTTCCAAGACTCTCCAGAGCCCCCCGGCTGGGGCTTTTATGCCCACACAGTGCGCCTGTATAGGGCTGTATAGGGCTGCCATGAATTCTGGTCACACAGCCCCCAAAATGGTCTGGTAGGGCCCTTTGTGTTTACCTGGCTTGCCCCTGAGAGTGTTTACCTGATTTAAACTTAGGGTTGATTTATTCTCCACAATTTCATTTGAATTTACATTTCAAAGTAAGTCCCACAGTGGAACCTGTGCAATCGTCAGAGCAGGGAAAAGAAATTACTGTGCAGAGAGCATGCACGCTTCTCGTTAGCAGGGTCACTTAGGTGCGCATCATGGGCCCGGCATGGTGCTGGGTGCTGGCCAGGCAGGCAGACAGGCCCTGCTCTTGTGAGCCTCAGTCATGTGTTTGTCTCCCGGGTCTTGTGACACGCAGCCGGTCACGATGCAGTTGTGAATGCATAGATGTGTCAGGAGGGAGATGGGGGGTGGGTGGCAGCTGCAGGGCTTAAACTCAGGTGTGTCCAGCTCTTCCCCTGAGACTGACCAGTGGACAGTGGTCCACATCCCCAGCCCCCACCCATGGGAAGGTCTGAGGGCTGGCCAGGGTCCCTGCGGGACAGATCATCCAATGCCCACACCCCACCCTCTTTTGGGGCCTGTGACTTTCCCACGAGCACGAGTCATCCCCTGCAGGCTACAAGGGCAAGTCATGGGGGGCACAGACCCCCACCCTCACTCAGATGTGGACAGCTTGGCCCATCACAGGGCATTGACAGGCACGTCGCAGGAATCAGGAGCTGATGGTGCCAGCTGTAGTCAGAAATATTTATAGGGTCCCTGTGCCTCTACACGCAACACCTGTCAGGGTGAGAGTCTGACATGCCGTGGGGCCCCAGGAAGTGGGAGCCAAGATGACACAGCAGCACCTCGGGGCCTGGCGAGCGACAGTGGACTTCTCACTCGCAGTCCCCACGTGAGCACAGCTGCCTCTGGCTCTGTTTACAGCGTCCTAATGAGCAGTAATGCATTTGTCATCTCCCAGTCGATGACAGGACCTTCCCCTTGGCGCAGCATTTGCTGACGTTCTCAGGTGGCACTTTCAACACTTAGAAATTAGAATTCGTTCCGGGCACGGGTTGCTCCCACCTCCTTTCCTCCACAGATGTCAGTCGGGAAGCGAGTGGGTCCCAGAGGCTTGGAGAAGCGGTGTGGGGTGAGGCAAACATGTGGCCTAGAGGCAGGAGCGGGTGTGGGTCACTCGGGCTCTGTCGGTGGCACCGTGGCTCCATCCTCTGGGAAATCAAGTGGAAGATGAATCGATTTCCTCGCCACCATTTTATGTCTTTGTTTAAGATGTGCAAAATGGTCCTTTTGAAGGAAAGAGGAAAAAAAAACCCTGCCCCTACTTGGCCCTGTGTGGGCCTCTCGGCAGGGAGTGCACCCGTGCTGGCTTCTCCGCAGGAGCGTTGGTCCCAGCCTTGAATTATATCTTACTTCTCTCTGTAATTTCTCGATTTGTGGGAAGTGTAGTAAGCCAGAGTGAACTGGTCCCAGCAAAACCAGAGACCTGGTGGACCCCAGACCTCACTCTTCATCCTGTATTTGACACCAGGCTCTGTGGTGACAGCTTAGATCACATAGACCATGGCCCTGCAGTTCCGTGCTGGCTGAGAGAGCCACCCAGCCCTGCTCCCTGGGAGGTGGAGAGTGTGGGAGGAGCCCTAAACCTGGTTTGAGGTACCTAGTCTGTGCCCCTCCAAGGCTGTGTTCCCTTCTCGTTATCTCAGCCTCAGTTTCCCCATCTGTATATTGAGGAGGTTGGTCCAGAATCAGCAGTGAGGGTCTATGAGGTTTGCAGACATTTTTCAGAATTTCCAAGTCCTTAACAAAGCTAGTTTCACTCTCCGTAAAGCCAAGGGGACAAAGGGCACCAGGTTCCTTTACTGAGTGCAGAATTAGGCAGAGCAGTGACCCTGGAGCTTTTATCTGATCATGACACACACATGTGGGGCCAGTCTATTCAGACATGGGGCTCAGTCCCGAGGCTTCTGTAGGCCTGAGGACAATCTGGCAGGAAAAGACCAGCTGAACTGTGGTCTACATGAGGCTGACTGATAGATACCCTGTGGCACCAGCCAAGGGAAGTGAGCAGGATGGAGGGGAACCTGGCCTGTCTGGGATGGGACACCTTTGTCAGGAAGGATGCTGGAACTGGGGCCTTCAGGATGCATTAGAGCCGGGGTAAAGGATGGGGGAAGGGTGGGGTGCAAGGCCCCAAGGCAGGCCGGCAGGCAGGGCTAGCTAGCTTTGAGGGGCTGGGAGGATCCAGTGTAGCTGGAGCCTGAGCCAGGTGGGGGGTGTGGCTGCCGGGGAGTTGGGAGCAGAGGCGGGGCCAGGCCAGCCTTCCCAGGGCACGCAGAGGGCTTGGGGCTGGTTCTCCGAACCCGGGGTAGCCCAGAAAAGTTTAAACTCGGGTGTGATGTGATCATATTTTGGTGCCTCCTTTGGGTCAGATGCCCATTTTTTTTTAACAGATTATTGATATTAAAATTCCAGCTTTGCAAGCACTAAAGTTCTTCATACACACACCATTCATGGATGTGAGACCCTAAACCACAAGCGGCAAAGCCAGGCTCAGGTGGAGGCATGAGGCAGCCTGCTGGGCTCTCCCTGTAGCCCTGTGACTTGTCCCCACCCGCCAGCCTTACAGGCTACCAGGTGAAATACACACCTCAGTGGAGTGACAAACTGCGGCCAAGGCATCCCGACCAGACAAGCATCGAACCTGTGAACACAGCCTGAGAGTGACTGTGGCACAGCTTCCAGAGGGTCGGGAAGGATTCTTTTGAAGGCGGGATCCCTGAAAGAGTGGGGAGAGAAAAGGAGGATTAAAAGGGGGTGTCTTTGGCAGTAGGAAGACCAGAGAGCACTAGCTCAGGTTTGTTCATTGGCTCATAGCATCTCAGGAGGTCACTGCTTCAGACAAACCCGGGGCTGGGGAAATGAGTGAGAAAGATTCCCAGAGCTTACGAGAGTGTGGGTGACCGCTCTGGTCCGCTCCCGGCTCCGGTGATTCTGTAGATTCAGAGAGGGACTTCTCAGTGACGTGCCCTTGGAAAGCTGCTGTCTCCTATTCTGCCAGCCCCTGACCTGCGGTTTCACAGAAGACCCTGGGTTTGAATCCTCACTCTGCCTCCCAGCTACCATGTGTCCCAAGGCTGCCGACTGCCCCTGCCCTTGAGCACCTCCCACTTTCCCCTCTTTGTAAAACGTGCCAAGCTGAGATAATGGTTCTCTGTGATCTGTTCCTGCACTAACATCGTCCATCCCAAGCCCATCCCCTGGCTGGCAGCAGGGCGCCGTTTGGGTTAGGATTTTCCTTGCCCACTGCTTCTACATGCTGGCCTGCTGGGGCCCCGACCGTGGCATCCTATGGGGTGAAAGTCTATTGCTGAGGGTGAGGAGCAGAATGTGACCCAGCCTCCTCTGACCCTGCAGGTTCACCCTCTGCTCCCCGGCAAAGCGACCGTCATGATCCACGACCTGTGCCTCTCCTTCCCAGCCCCAGCAAAGGCCATCGTTTACGTCTCAGACATTCAGGAGCTTTACGTCCGCGTGGTGGACAAGGTTGGTGGAGCCTCTCAACATGGGCCCCTCTCTGCTGATTGGCAGAGCCAGAGCCAGGGGAATGACGTGGCTGGGGGAGGGATCTTCCTTGTGGCCTTGGGGTTTTCTCCTGGTTGTGTCCCTCTGCCCTGGGGGCCCCCCGGGCTGTCTCTACCTCCTCTATTCTGGATGCGTGATGCAGTGACAGCTGATGGGGTATTTCTTCATCCCAGTTGACATCCCGCCATGAAGCTGGGCAGTAAATCCTCCCCATTGCCCTTGACTTGGGAATTCATGTCTTCCAGCTTGGGCAGGCCAGCCGGGCACACACCTTGCTGAACGTGAATTTTCTTCCCAGAATATATGGTTTTCAGGGGTGTCCAACCTTTTTTTGTCTCGAATGCACATTGGAAGGATAAAAGTTGTCTTGGGCCACACATCAAATATACAAATACTGAGGAAAGCTGATTGGCAAAAAAAAAAAAGTCTGTGCATGCTTTTCATGACATCCAACACCACAGATAAGCAAAAAATGTCCTCACAAAATTAGCATGTGGGTACAAGCTGCAGGTTGGACACTCCTAGTTTAGATTCTCTGAAGTTTCAGTGGCAAATAAGTAAAACCCAGTAAAGCCAAGCCCCATTACAGCAATGAATAAACAATAGATGTAGGTTTTTCTTTCATGTAAATACAGAATTTTTGTTACTCTAAATCAGAGGGCCTCAAACTTTTTAAACAGAGGGCCAGTTCATTGTCCCTCAGACTGTTGAAGGGCCGGACTGTAGTCTAAAAGGACAGGCAGTGGCTAAGCAGAACAGGCAGTGTCAGCAAAAACACCCGGTGGGCTGGATAAATGTCCTCAGCAGGCCGCAGTTTAAGGATGCCCGCCTTAATATTGGCGGGAACTGAAGCCAGGCTTCTCAAGGGTTGCTGTCAGGTTCCCATTTCCCTGAGGAAGGGAGGGTTGGTGAGTGAGAGGGGTATCAGGAGCTGAGTCGCCTGAGTCGCTGTGTCCTCTCACCTGCCCCAGACGCTGCACCTCTAACCCCTCCACGGCTAACATGCTGCCTAGATCTGTTTCCTCACTAAGCATTCCTGACGCTCATTTCCAGAAGTTCCCTATTCTGTACACTGCGGCGTATGAGCTGTGCAGTCAGTGGGCATTTATTGAGTGCCTACTGTTTGCCTGCAGCTGTTCTAAGCAGTACCTCGTCTCCCTCATTAGGCTGTTAGTTAAGTGGAGGGAGTGGAACTGGTGCCTCTGGGGGTCCCTGCCCCCCACGCAGTGAACACTTGGTTGTCATTTGCTGACTGGCTCACCGTCCGCAGTGCCAGGTCTGTGGTGCTGAGGCTGAGACGGCATTCTGGTTATCTCAGAAAGCTGAGGGGCATCACAGGTGGTGGGACTGGCCGTTCACAGGCCATCCCTGGGCCTCATCCCCCACGGCGTAGGTGGAGATTGGGAAGACGGTGAAGGCTCACCTCCGCGTGCTGGACTTTCACAAGAAGCCCTTCCTGGCCAAGTATTTCCCGTTCATGGACCTGAAGCTCCGAGCAGCCTCCCAGATCATCTCCTTGGTGTGAGTCCTCCCAGAGGTTGAGGGACAGCACCGACCCCGGACGCAGCCTGTCCCGCAGGTCCACCGTGGAGGAGAAGTGCCAGCCACTCTCTGTTTCAGGGCCCTTGATGAAGCCCTGGACAGTTACACTGCCACGTTCCTCGTCCATGGCGTGGCCATCGGCCAGACCACCCTGACTGCGAGCGTGACCGACAGAGCCCAACAGAGAATCAGCTCAGCCCCACAGCAGATTGAAGTAAACTGTTCCTTTTTACACCTCAGGGATCAGTGCACTGGGAGGGGACAAGGGTGACCTTATTGTGATAAGCTGGGAACTTCAGTGACAGTCCTCCAAGGTACCATGGAGAGGCTGTTGTGGAATCTGTACCCTACAAAGTCAAAGGTGGCCCCTACCGGTCCTGGGGACCTGGGGGCAGCACAGTTAGACTGTGGATAGGTGACGGGGCTGAGAGACTCTTCTTCCCTTTATGACAGGGGGGGCCACCTGGCTCGGGGCGGGGCGGGGGGGGGTGCATGCCTTGTCATGTGACTAGGCACAAATAGAACTTTGGTTGCATTTTGGCTCAGGAGCAGAAAAACTCTTCTACCGTCAGTTCTGAGTCTTAGAACCAGCACTTAGAGGGTGGTAGGCACCTACCTCAGGTGCCGTGTGAGCAGAGGCGACGTGAGGGAAAGGGGTAGGGGGTTCCCAGACATGGGAGCTCTAAGGTCCCTGCACCCTCCCAGCGTGTGACGTGGGGCTGTCTCATGGTCAGGAGCCCCACAAGCCAGAGGCCGCCAAGACATGGTGTCCAGGTCTGCCCACTGGCAGCAGCATCAAACCAGCCCCTGATAGCATCCTCCCTGGGCCTGTGCCATGCAGGGGCTGGTGAGCTTCATTAATCCATGTTCTGAAGCTGGTGGATGCAGTCTGTGCCTCCAGATGGATGTGCACCTTTCTTTTCCCGGTGATGAGAGATTCGTTTCTGCCTATAAATAGCATACCCTACAGAGACTGATCTCCCACACAAAGCAGCGTCCTGGCCAACTCATGCAACCATTCAAGCGCTTCTAAGCTCCTGCCAAACAGGGGACTTGGGAGGCAGTGCTGGGGAGTGGGTGGGGCTTCGCCCTGCTCCAGACACTGGGCCCTGGCATCCCTGGTCTCCGCCTGGGCCCATCCTTGCACCCGGAGTCCTTTGTTCATCATCTGACAAGGGAGGTCCTGAGGTAGAGAACTATTCTAAGGCATTCTTTTAGTAGAAGTTAGAAATTACGTGCTAGTTGCAAAGAGGAGTCAGGGAATGCACAGCCAGGGGCAGCAGGCTTCCTGGAAGACCCGTGGAACACAGAGGGCAGGGCCTACCTCTGGCCACAGGTCCAGGCTGGGCTAGTGGGTGTGCCCATCAGGGGACCACAGTTGAGACCTACCGCTCAAAGGGATGACTCATGTGAATTAAAGTTTCTGTTTTCATGGGGCTTAGGGTGTGGTGACGTGAAGCACAGTCACAAACAGGAGACACCCCAGAGAACCACACACTTCAGCTGGTGGGGGGGGCATGCAGGCTCCCCAGGGTGGGCCCCAGGCCCTGCTAGTCATGTGTTTCTCTCATGAAAAGTGTAAAGTGTGAGTTATGCTTGGCCAGTGAGAACTTGGAGCACAGCAGTCCCCTCCGTCCTGTGTCTCCCCTCCCAGGTCTTCCCCCCATTCAGGTTGATACCCAGGAAGGTGACGCTGCTCATCGGGGCCACGATGCAGGTGAGAGCCAAGAGGCCACATGTTTTCCCATCCCCAGCCTGGGGCAGCCCCAGCAAAGGGGCCACCTTGATGGTCTCTGTTCTGGGACGGCAACATGCAGGCTGAGGTACAAGCCTTTGGCACTGGTGCCCTCTCTCTCCCAGGGGGGTCCCAGACTGCCCAGCCCAGCAGGCTGTGACAGTCCTCTGCTTCTCCTCCCTCAGGTCACCTCCGAGGGCGGCCCCCAGCCTCAGTCCAACATCCTTTTCTCCATCAGCAATGAGAGTGTTGCGCTGGTGAGCAGTGCCGGGCTGCTGCGGGGGCTCGCTGTTGGCAACGCCACCGTGTCTGGGCTTGTGCAGGCAGTGGACGCGGAGACTGGCAAGGTGGTCATCGTCTCTCAGGTACCAGATGTGCCACCCGAAACTGGTGCTGGCCCGACGCACCCCCAGTTGACGATGGGTTCATTGCTTCCCAGGGGAGCTGTGTCAAGGATGAAGCCCTCCTTTCTGGGTCGGGCTCTGTCTCCTGAGGACCCTCTCCAGGGGTTCTGGTTTTGCCCTCTGGGTCTGCAGTCTCTGGCTGATGGCCCTATCTGGGATAGCCCTGCTGATGTGGGAACACCAGACCCCTGAGGCTGCTCTTGAAGGCTGAGTCTCCCCAGTTCTTCCAGCTGCCCCTTGTAGGCCAAGATCTGCAGCACCCCAGGGATATTTCAGAGTGCAACAATGGCAGTAGTGGTGACAGCAGACACTGCTCTGAGTGCATTACATCTGTCTCCTTTAGTGCTCACCGCACCGTTGTGTACTTTCCTGCTGCCCCTCTTTGCAAGTGAGCAGCCTAAGGACCGGCCAGTGGCCCACGGCCACCACGTGGCAGTTCTGAGACTTGATGAGCCAAGAGCTCCAAGCTCTTGGTCCTTTCATTGGCTCATTTGAAACAGGGCTGGAGAATATGCCAATGGGAGACACTGGGATGTGGTTGGCTGGGGCACGTGTTTGGACTGTGGTGCGCCTGGATGTGTGCCCTCCCTCTGGGAGGGTGAATAGCTAAACCAGTAGTGTTCTAGCTCCTGTTTGTATTTCCAGAAGAAAAGAAAGCCTGAGTCGTTCACTAGCATCTTTTGCTCTGTCAAAGGCTACGCCTCTCTGTAGGGTAGGGGACCTTCCTCTTTGCTTTTCTGGGTAGGCAGTGAAGCATGGGACTAAGTTCAGGGAGGTTTCTCCCTCTCTGCTTAGCGGGACTGACCTCGAGCAGGTGAAAGTTGGTATCTGGAGTCTGACAACTTCTTTTCCCAGCAGGCAGGTCCTCCCTTCGAACTTCTAGAAAGGAGGTGGGAAATTATCTCCCCTTCCCAAGAAGGTCTCAGAGCTTAAATCCAGGACCTTTGGAGTCTCTCTGATCCCCCACACAATGACTTGTGGAAGGTGGCTTTGAGGTCCCTCCCACAGCCACAGGGGAAACATGGTCTGAAAGAGGAGTTGTCCTGTCCTGTGTGAAGTGACTGTGGACAAGGCTGTGCCAGAACTCAGCCATCCTTCTCCTCATCTGGACTCAGGCCCCCTGGGAGTTCTCCCTGCACTTCTGAACTCAGAGCCTCTAATTTGGTGCTGCCCTGCGGGGGGCAAGACCTTCTTCTCTGAGACTGGCTTTGATCCATCATTGAGTTCACAGATTTACCCCTTTTTCCAGGCATTTTAGCTCCTGCCTCCATGTTTCCCAATTAGACCACAGAGTCTGAATCACAGAGGTGGATGCCCCCGTCCTGTTTGTCAATTTTATAAAGAAGCAAGCACCAGGAACATAGAAGCCTGTCCTGGGCATGTCCCAGGGTTCAACAGGGTCCTGGAGAATCACGTTCAGAACCACAGGAGGCCCCAGGTTTTTGTTGGGATTTTTTTCCTCTGAAAAGGATTATGGCCCCAGGAAGTGGCTCCTTTTCCTCCTCCCAAGGGCATAGGTGGCTGACAGGGCAGCTGGCTGCCTCTCCCTCATGGCCACCCTCCTCTTCGTGGTCTGACCTTGCTGGCCCCATCTCCCCACATGGCAGGTGGGAGGAGCATCCAGGGAGATGAAGGGGCTGCACCACCAGCCCCCTCTGAAGATGTCTCTTGGAGCCCAGCAGGCAAGAGCTTGGCCTGAGACCTGTGTGTCTATGCCAAGCGGGTGATTCTGCTCAGATGCTTCTGGTCCTATAGGTCTAATCCAGACCACAGGATCAGTACCCCAAGGCCACAGGGTGGGCCAGAAGTGGTAGGAGGAGACTGACCCATGAGAAGAATGAAGAAAGGAAGGGAATGAATGTTTATCAAGCCCAAATCCCAGTGTCCAGAAGATGGGCCCGGCATGAGCACATGTCAGAGGGCTCAGGGTTTGAATAGCCTTGGGTTCCCCATGAGTCTGCAGGGCCTGAGGAAGCCAGAGCAGCAGGCTAGGGTGCAGGGTGAGAGCCATGAGGTTTGCGCCTTTAAGACTCTGTGGGCTCCTGCGCCTATCCTCATACCCTGCTCAATCGGACCCCCAGTCTGGATTTGGGGGGGACATGTCCTGTGGGTGCTGCTCAGCCCAGAGAAGAGCAGACCCACATCCTGGCCCCAGGTCTGCAGGCTCTGAGGGCCCGGCCAGGACCCCTGGGGCCTGGGAGAGGCAGTGGCTGGCCCCTGCAGGACGAGCTACCCGCATAGCCAGGCCCCCTAGAATGTGTCTTCTCTTCTGTGAACACCTCTCAGGGGCCCTTGCCCAGCACAGAGTATGTCCGCCCAGCCCGCCTCAGCCCCACGCTCTCTCCCTAGGACGTTGTGGAGGTGGAGGTGCTGCTGCTCCGGGCCGTGAGGATCCGCGCTCCCATCACACGGATGAGGACGGGGACGCAGGTGAGGAGGAACGTTCCCCAGGCCCTCCTGCCTGTGCTGTTCAAGCAGCCTGCGGGGAGGTCTTGGTCTGGATCCTGGTTCCAGAAGAGCTACCAGAAACACCGTCCCCTGAGCTCGTGTGCGTTCTGTCCCCCGGCTGCATACCAGCCCCACCCCCACCACCCATCCTTTCCATCCCTGGAGGGGCGAGTTTGCTTTCTTCCCACATCTGCCCAGCTCCTGGCACCTGAGGGAGCGTGTGCACCCA
The DNA here is from genome assembly GCA_963574575.1 of Galagoides demidoff. Lineage (NCBI taxonomy): Eukaryota > Metazoa > Chordata > Mammalia > Primates > Galagidae > Galagoides > Galagoides demidoff. The sequence goes on from CAUYQV010062808.1 coordinate 23,486, forward strand.
GGGCGCTCCCTCTACCACGTGCTGCCTGTGTGTCCACACGTGTGGGGTTCATGCAGTCCCCTGAGGCTGTGCCAAAACCATCTCCACATCACAGATGAGCAGATGGCCACACAGCATAAGATTCGTGACCAGGGTCACGCAGCTAGGAGGTGGTGGCACTCGGAGTTGACTGGGCAGTGGGCTCAGGGCCTGCTTTGCCTTTTCTGGTGGTCCCAGTGCTGGGACCCCTATCACGGGGCCTCACTTCTCCCCCCCAGATGCCTGTCTATGTCACCGGGATCACCAACCACCAGAACCCTTTCTCCTTTGGTAATGCTGTACCAGGCCTGACCTTCCACTGGTCTGTCACCAAGCGGGACATCCTGGACCTCCAAGGGCGGCACCACGAGGTAACCACCTGCCCAGAGCCCACTCCCCCAGCCCGTGCCAGGACAGCACCCTGTGGGGTAGGGAGGGTTCCTGTCACAGTCTCCCAGGAGGTGCCCACCTTCATACCCAGCAGACTCCTGGCTCCTTCCTGCCCTCTCTCAAGGCTTGTAGGGATCCTTCTCCCAAACGCTGATCTCTGCAGATGGGGTGAGCAGGGAGCCCTGCAAACAGAGAAGGCAGCCAAACCCGCAGCCTTGAGACAAAAGCCCCAGAAGGACCCAGGTCTCCCTCACAGGCCCTGACCTGCTTTCTGAGATGATGGTGCTAGGCAGCCCTGGGTTTCTCCTGTCCTAGCGCAGAGGCAAAACTTGCCTTCCCTTGGCCCTGGGTGGGCACCCTGGCTACACCTAAGAGCTCAGAGCTAAAAGGTGCTGTAGAGAAATTTCTAACCCCTCTGGGTGTTAAGTGAAGTCCAGAAATGGGAAGGGCCTTGCCTAGGGTTACCCAGCAAGCCAGTGGGAAAACAGGACTGGTCAATGGCCACTGTGACTCCAACCTGCAGCCCCAGGTGGGCACCTGGGCATGGTCTGTGAAGCTGCTTCCTACCTCATCTAGGGCAGTGAGGACGGAGACCTGGGGTGTGGGCCAGGCACGCAGAGGGGGTTTCCTGAAAGCTACTCAAAGCTGCCTAGTTTAGGAGGAATGCCTACCCCAGCTCACTGGTAAGAGGGTCCTGTCCCCAGTCTCTGGGGCCTTCCCCAGCTGGCTTGCATGGAACCGGGGCAATGTGACTGACTAGCAGAGATCTCATGGGTCAGCAGACCTGACATGGGTGGGAAGGTGGTAACCTTGGAGTGCAAGGCAGGCAGCCATCAGGACGAGGGCTAGGGAGTCTGCAGCTGCCATCCAGCTCTGCATTTTGGGGGATACAGGGGCCCCAGGCCTTTCCCTGAAAACATGCTTGATGTCTTTCCCAGGCATCTGTCCGGCTCCCGTCACAGTACAACTTTGCCATGAATGTCCTTGGCCGGGTGAAAGGTCGGACTGGGCTGAGGGTGGTTGTCAAGGCTGTGGACCCCACGGCTGGGCAGCTGCATGGCCTCGCCAAGGAACTCTCTGATGAGATCCAGATCCAGGTAAGGACATGTTGACAGAGACTATGTGGGAGCAGGCAGCCAGTGGTTCTCCAAGGGGCCACACGGGGATCGGCCCGGGGCTGGGAAATCTGGCCCCGAGGAGCTCTCAGTCTGCTGGGAGTGATAGAGGAACTCACCACAGTCAGGGCTCATAAGGCGCTTGGGAGTCCAGAGATAGGCTGGGGGAGGCTCATAGAGGACAGGAGGGGCTGACCGGTGGGCCAGGCAGAGGGAAGGGCACATGCGAAGGCCCGAAGGGCAGAAATGACTTAACGTGTTTTAGAAATAGCAAACGGTTCTGAGCTTGGGGTCTGGGGTGTGCCTTCATGGCATGAAGTGGCTAGAGCTCATTATGTCTAAGCTGGGCCATTAATTCAATGATCAGTGTGTGTTTGTTTAACAGACACTCAGAGCTCCTGACAGAGGCTGGCCCTTTGATACTTTGCAATATTGACCCCTGGGGTCATCAGGTGAAGCCTAGGGGCAGGTGCTATCACCTGCTGATGTACCGAAGGCCCAGGGGAGGGTCTAGGTTACCTCCTGAAGGACCTGCCTGATACTGCTTTACAGTTAACTGTTTTGGTTTTGTTTTGAGACAGTCTCACTCTGGTCACCCTGGGTAGAATACCCAGGGGTCATACCTCACAGCAACCTCAAACTCCTGGGCTCAAGTGGTCGCCTTGTCTCAGCCTCCCAAGTAGCTGGGACTACAGGTGCCTGCAACAGTGCCCAACTAGTTTTTCTAATTTTAGTAGAGATGGGGGTCTTGCTCTTGCTCAGGCTGGTCCTGAACTCTTGAACTCAAGTGATCCACCCACCTTGACCTCCCTGAGTGCTAGGATTACAGGAATGACAAAGAAAGATATTTTCAAAGAAAGAAACACCTGTTTGCCAAACCCCTCACCCTGCCTGCAGGTGGGTGCATGGACACACACAGATGCATACATACGCACATTCATACACTCACGCAAGGACACATTCTTCCTCGTTAAAAATAAAATAAGTTCTGGGGCATACTGTGGAAATAAAGACAGGGCTGTGCAACTCCCAACTTCTGTGACCCCAGCTGTGTCAGTTACTGGCCCTGGGTCTCAGTTTCCCTCCCTGACAGCAGATTGAGTTTGAATGTATCAGGAGATAGAGAAGCTTCATGCAGCCCACAGATCTGTGTATGTTTTATTAGCTCTCAGGCCTTTGAAACTTTGATTTGTTGTCAGCATTTAAAAATAGGCAGATTCTCTCTAGAAATCTAATAGGCAGCTAGTCCTGGAGAGATGGCACTTGCCTTGTGGCAAAGTCAGCAGAAGATGAGAAGCAACCCCCACTTTATTTAGACCTGTGCTCTCCATTTTGCCACAGGCCTCACCACACCCTGTCGCCTCCCTGACAGTGACGTTGAGTATCAGCTGCCATTTGCCTTGGTGCTTGAATGCACTATTGCTTTTCTCATAGTTATGAGGAAAGTGGGGATTCTGTTATAACTTTCCTTCGATCTAAAGAGTGACAAAGAATACATGAGTCAAGAAAAAAACAGGAGGAAAGCCATTTGTGACTGTTTAATGTGCAGTAAGTGCTTCTGAGTCAAAGTGAGTGAGGCTGCTCCATTCTTGATGCCAGAAGCTGTCTCACCTGCCGCCAAAACCCCACCTAGCTCCCAAAGGCTTTCTCACTCACTGTTTAGTAAATACTTATGGAAATAAGGCTGACGAGGATTATTAGTTGTGGTTTTGCTTTATTTTGTTTTTTTGAGATAGGGGCTCACTCTGTCACCCAGGCTAGAGTGCAGGGGCATCATCGTAAATTACTACAACTCAAGTGATCCTCCTGCCTCAGCCTCCTGAGTAGCTGGGACTACAGGCGCATGCCATCATGTCCCCCTAGTTTTCAAATTTCTTTGTAGAAATTCTTCATAGGTCTTGCTATATTGTCCAGACTAGTCTTGAACTCCCAGCCTCAAGTGAATTAATTAATGAAACAGGCCTGCGACCCAGAGCACTGGGCCTCCTGCCTTGGCCTCCCAAAGCATTGGGACTACAAGTGTGAGCCATAGCACCTGGCCTCAATTACTAGTTTTAGACCTATCTTGCAAATGAAGAAATCTACAGTTCAGTAGACAGTCAGACACAGAGGTATTGGAAGGGGAGTTGGATCAGTTTCCTCTTGGAAAATCACCCATCACTTCAGATGCTATTAGACACTGGCCCAGGGGGTTAGCCCCTGTGGGGAGTCCTGGAAAGACCAGAAGCCAGTGGAGAGCTGAAGGCACAGCTTTGACTGCCTAGCACATGACTCTCCTGGCCACAGGAGCCAGCAGCCATAAGGGCCTTGGAAGAGGAGAGTTAGGTGGTGAGCTCATCAGGGGCCTAACAGAGACGAGGTATGGGGGGAGGGTCCCAGTAAGTGCTGCCACCAGGGGCTCCAGAGGCCATCAAGGGCCTGGGAGCACCTGGGAGTGATGGGGTCAGATTCGATGTTGAGTTCTGACATGTGCTAGACTGAGTTCACTGACACACCTCTACCTGTGGTCCATGAGACAAGGCAGAGGGAACTAGAGAGGGCAAAAGAGATGGAAGGGGGTTGAGCTGAAACTGGTAGTGAGGGAAAGGAGGATTTCGGGGGTGACTTCTCCAGGCTCAGCCCTGGCAGAGTTCCACCTGGGCCCCTTGCTTCTGGGCCTGGCAGGTGAAGGTCCCCGTTCCCTGAGCGTGGGGGCAGAGGCCTGGGTTGGGCTCCGTGGAGCGGCTCCCATCGTGGCACACAGATGTGAGCCTGCTGCTTTTTCTCATCACTCCTGTGACCTCCTGTAAAGGTCAACCCTTCCCAGCGTGTTGCCAGCCACCTGACAGGTGGGAAAGCCACCGTTCTCTGATCCCCGTGGGCTCTCACTGATGGGACAAAAGCAGGTGCCTAGCCCAGACCTGACTCCAGCCAGGACCAGGCTCCAGGACTGCAGGAAGTAAAACTTGCCCTCTCTTCCAGGTGTTTGAGAAGCTGCTACTGCTGAACCCTGATATAGAAGCAGAGCAAATATTAATGTCCCCCAACTCACTTGTAAGGCTGCAGACAAACAGGTACGTGACTCAGCTCTCGTCCTTAGCAAGGCTGCGCTCACATCCAACACCTTGCGTGTGTCCCTGTCATACTTGTCAGGAGCTGTGGGCTTTTCAGAGCATGTTTGTTGGTGATGGCTAGGGGGGTACTTGCGTGTCCCCTTTATCGTTGTGGGGGACACCCTCCACTGCTCCTGCTGTGAGACAGCAAGTTCTGATGTTTAAGCTGGAGCCTGGAGAAGGTGCTCCCATAAGGATTTAGGGGAGACGTGCTCCAGATGGAGGAGCTCAAGCTAAGAGGGCTTACAGGATGAAGGGGGGTTCCTCGGGTTAACAGGGGGAGGGAGGTGCAGGAGGAAGTAGAGGCAGAGTCAATACCATTTCTTAAAATTGTCCAGGGAGGGTCCGTCAGGCTGGGTCTGAGGGAGAGGTGAGGGGGGCTTGCCTTCCCTCCCTGTGTTTCTTTATGACATTAATATTAATAAATGTAAAAGAATACCAAACACTGCATAATATGCCTCCTGCCCAGGGCACTAAGGCAGTAGTTTACAAAATCCTTTCTTAGCCTATTGGGCTCCCTTCTCATGATTGAGGAAACCAAGTCCAGGAGAGGGGACAGGCGTGCATACTGCCGTCCGCATGGCGTGTGGGGCCTGGCCTTGGGTTCTGTCTGACTCTGAGCCCCGTCCTCTCTCCAGTACTCCCAGCTGCCTCGATTCAGTAAATGGAAAACAGTGTATCACAGAAACGATCCTTTACTACCTACAAAGGCCCCAGGTAGCTGAAGACATGAACTCTACCCTCACCGTCTCCGTGGGGTGGCCCATAGCAAGTGTGTGCCTTTAGGAGCATGAGAAGCCACACTCTCATCGGGGCGGGGTTTTTCGAATCACTTTTCCCTGGGTGACTGGGGCTCCGGAGAGCTGACATCACGTGGCCCTAAGGCATGGAGGGGCCAAGAAGGGGCTCTCTTCTTCTCCCAGGAGCCACGAGTGCAGATTGCTGGGTCTTCTGGCCTATCCCTGGGCCCCTTGTCGCCACCACCCTCTGTAAAAACAGGTTTGTTTCATTTTCTGTAGGGACGGCGCAGCCTCGCTGAGCTACCGTGTCCTGGATGGGCCCGAGAAGGTTCCCGTAGTGCACATTGATGAAAAGGGCTACCTGGCGTCAGGCCCTGTGACTGGGTCATCAACCATTGAAGTGATTGCACAGGAGCCTTTTGGGGCCAACCAAACCATTATCGTTGCAGTAAAGGTGGGATTGTATTTTCCCCATTTTTGGAGCCATAAAAGCAACAGCACTGAGATGATATTTCCTCCCTCTCAGGTGTTAAAGTAAACAGACGGATAAAAATCTACAGCTCCGGCCAACAGAGGCAAAGCTATCTGGAGAGTATTGATTCCAAGAAGCTTGTTTTATGGGTGGGGAAGCTGAGGCCTAGCGATGCCCATGGTTGGTCTAAGGCAGGCGTCCTCAAACTACAGCCTACAGGCCACATGCGGCCCGCCAAGGACATATATCTGGCCTGCCGGGTGTTTTTGCCATGGCTGCCTGTCCTGCGTAGCAGCTGACTCGTCCCAGGACCTGCAGTCTGGCCCTCCAACAGTCTGAGGGACAGTGAACTGGCCCCCTGGTCTCAGGTCACAGAGCTGGGATTGGCACACGGCTTCCCGCCCACTGTGCCAGCATGTTTCCTGCTGTGCCTGGTCAATGACATCACCATGATTATGAGGCCCTAGTCTGGGCCAGCCCAGGGCCTGGGACATGGTCACTTAGGAAGAGCATCAAATGATGTGCCCAGGACCTGACATGCAGATCATTACATCTGGAACATGACAGACAGGGCAGTGAAGAGAGTGAGGTGGCCCATCTTACCGACAAGGAAGCTGAGGCTCAGAGGGTGACTGACTTGCTCCAGCTTGCCCAGGGGTTGCTAGCCAGAGTCTGCCTGGCTGGGGCTTATGCCTTTCTGTGACGTCACGGCACTCCCTCTTCGTTCTGTGCTCTTAAGGGACAGGACCTTCCCCGTGGGTGTCGCTGAATCAAGTCCAGGGTTCATCCTGAGGGCAATCTTCCCACATCTCAGTATACCTCTTCCTGGACCCTAGATGACAGAAAATGCAGGCACACTCACATTTTTGGACTTTGTCTGGGTCGCAGGCCTGTTTCATTAATTAACATCTTTTGTTTCCACCCTAGTTTTTGAGTGACTGAAAGTAATTGACAGGGGATGCTATTTCAGTAAATATGCATTGAGCACTAGCTGTATACTAGACCCTGGACCTCTTAACTTTGTCAAAGAAAGTTATACTTTTTGGCCAGAATAGAGAACCAAGGAATCAGAGAACTAAGGCTGCTGTTTATGGAGCTCGGGTCTTTGGGCTCCAGAAATCCAAATTTCCCTCCCTTCCCTGGTCACTGCAAGCCTGTGACAGCCTGGTTAGAAACCACATTCACAGCCCAGGGCACCTTTTTGCAGTTTGAATAACCATCTCATTCCTCTAGGTCATGGCTTTTCACTCTCCTAGGTGGGTTTTCCTGTAGCAAGGTGGCCCACTGTGTAGGGGTGTGGGAACCTTATCAACGGGCTGGTCCACTCCTGGGAGCAAGGCCTTCCCTCTTCTCATGACGCCTACTAAGTCAGTCCTGCCCCCAGCTGCTCCTGAAATGGGGACCTGCTGGGGGCAGGGTGTCCTCCTGGGAGGTGGGTTTCCTGGGAGCCACTGCCCAGTGTCGAGTCTTCATCACACCTGCCTGTTGTCCCCCAGGTATCTCCTGTGTCGTACCTGAGGGTTTCCACGAGCCCTGTCCTGCACACCCAGAATGAGGCAGTCCTGGCGGCCCTCCCTTTGGGAATGACTGTGACCTTCACTGTGCACTTCCACGACAACTCCGGAGACATCTTCCACGCTCACAATTCAGTTCTCAACTTTGCCACTAACAGGTCAGGTGTGGGCGATGCTCATTTCTCCTGCAAAGGCCCATGGGAGCGATACCTGATCTAATTGATAGACACAACTGAGGGTGGCAGAGAGAGACTAGTGTCGTCAAAGGAAGATGGTTATCACCTTGGTTTCCAAGAGAAGGGGCCTTCCATGCCTTCCCCACACAGGGCCATGGAGGGGAAGCACCACTGGCCTAGGGGGCTGCAGCTGAGCTCAGAGAAGACACATCAGCTTCAGTCTCAGGAGGACGGAGTAGGGCATGTTGGGGGCTCCAGGGTGTGCTCCTCCAGGGCCAGAGATGGTATCCAGGTGTCAATGACCCTCCCACTTGGGCTTCCCATGGGCCCTGTGATGAATATGTCCCAGGGACAACTGTCAGGGACATTGCCTTAGGAAACAAGCTAGGGTTCGGAGTTCGGCCTGCTGCTGGCCCCAGCTCTGCCCTCTGTGGGGCCTGTGACCTTGAGTAGGGCGGGTCACCTCCCGAGCCTGTTTGCACACTGTCACGTGGGGAAAATGGCCTGCTCTCCACATGACAGTGCTGAGACTGGTCATAGGCCCTTGGAATCTGCAGAGCTCTGTATTGGCAGTAGCAGCTCCTGTCAGCGTGGGCCAGAGGCAGCCCCCTTGGTGCCTCCAGCAGTCCTGCCCTCTGGTGGCAGAGCCCCTCCTAGAGACCCAGCAGGGCTCGGGGCTGAAGGCTGTGGAGCTGACAAAGCGGCCAGAGAGACCTGGCCCACCACACCTAGGCGGGGTTCGTCCCTCACTGAGCACCTCCCATGTACCCAACACCTCCCCACTGAGCTTGTTCACACTCAGGCCAGGCACGGGCACGGGGTGTCACGCTCCCATGTCATAGTGGAGGGAACGGGCGGAGGCTGTGCTGCTTGCTGTTCTCACACAGCCAGTGAAACCCGTGACTTCCTAGTGTGTCTGGTTCCCTGCTGGGAAGAGGGTCAGGTTCCTCCCTGGGCCCCACTTTCCCTCCCAGAGCAGGGGGATGACGGTGCTGGCAGTTCCAGCTGAGGGCTTTGTGCTCCATCTAGACAGATGAGCAAGGAGCCTGAGGTCCCTCTTCTGGGGCAACCACTTGGGAAACTTGAGTTGGAGCAACATCTGGGACCTCAGCCAGCAGTAAGCTTCACTCAGCAGAGGACCCAGACTGCGTATCTCCCCCTGGAGTTGGGGGCTCTTTCTGGAGACTGAGAGCCTCCTCTTTTTTCTATGCCTAGAGATGACTTTGTGCAGATTGGGAAGGGCCCCACCAACAACACCTGTGTCATCCGCACGGTCAGCGTGGGCCTGACACTGCTCCGAGTGTGGGATGCAGAGCACCTGGGCCTCTCTGACTTTGTCCCACTGCCAGTCCTGCAGACCATCTCCCCACAGCTGTCTGGAGCCTTGGTGGTGGGGGATGTCCTCTGTCTGGCTACTGTTCTGGTCAGCCTGGAAGGTAAGAGGGACCCTGACCTGTGGAGTGATGGGCACTTGCAAAGATGGGCAGTGGCCCCTGGTGAGATGCTCAGCACCCCTCAGGAGGTGCAGGTGGACCCTGCTGGATGCTCCAGAGTGGTGCTTGGAGAGCTGCTACTTGAGGGCTGAGTCCAGCATGCTGCCTGTTTCTTGCAAGTAAATTTTTGTTGGAGCCCAGCAGTGCTGCATTGGAGTGTAATCAGTCACTATTTTCATCCTACCACTGAGTGACAGAGCAGCAGCAGCAGAGATCGTCCAGGCCTCACGGCTCTCTGCAAAACACGCGTGCCAGCCCTGCTCTGGAACACGCATGCTGGCCCTGCTCTAGAACACGCATGGCAGCCCTGCCCTAGAACACACGTGCCAGCCCTGCCCTAGAACACGCATGCCAGCCCTGCCCTAGAACACATGTGCCAGCCCTGCTCTAGAACACACGTGCCGGCCCTGCCCTAGAACACGTGTGCCAGCCCTGCTCTAGAACACACGTGCCGGCCCTGCCCTAGAACACGTGTGCTAGCCCTGCTCTAGAACACACGTGCCGGCCCTGCCCTAGAACATGTGTGCCAGCCCTGCTCTAGAACACACGTGCCGGCCCTGCCCTAGAACACGCGTGCCGGCCCTGCCCTAGAACACGCGTGCCAGCCCTGCCCTAGAACACGCATGCCAACCCTGCCCTAGAACACATGTGCCAGCCCTGCCCTAGAACACGCGCGCCAGCCCTGCTCTAGAACATGTATGCCAGCCCTGCCCTAGAACATGCACACCAACCCTGCCCTAGAACACGCACACTAGCCCTGCTCTAGAACACACGTGAACATGCACGCCAGCTCTGCTCTAGAACACGCGTGCCCGCCCTGCTCTATGCAGTGGCACTTCCTGCTCTTGTGCAGTGCCCTTCCCGTGTAGCCTCTGATACAGAAGCTCCAGCCAGCACACACACACAATGTGGCTCATGGATCTGAAGAGCAGAATTTGCCGTTTTCATTAATTCTGTGGCAGTTGGCTGCCAAGATGGGCGACATAGGCGAGGAGACTTAGGCGAAGGCCACCGGCTGGCTCAGTGACTTCCCCATCTCAGCCATCCCCGTGTACAGTGATTTACTTAGTTTGTTTTCAAAAGGGCTCCGCTGTTTTTACCTCATTATTTTATTTTAAAAGGAAAACAAATATTACTTTGAAAAAGAAATGAATATAATCTGCTGTAATAGTGTGTGGCTGCTGAGCTCTGTGGTTGCACGGATGGCATGATGGGATGGCCTTGTAACTCAGGAGCACTGGGTAGTGACGGCTCTGAGCCTGTCTATCTGCTAAAAAGGAACTGATGTGGGGAGTGGGGGTTGTGCTGCCGGTGAGGGTTTGTGGAGGGCCTGGGGCAGGTGGCAGGTAAAGCTTTATGTCAAGGAGGTGTCGAGGGAGGGGGAATTGGGGGCCACAGCCACACAGAGGGCAGCTGTGGAAGGTAGAGAGTGGGCACCGGGAGGCTCACTCCCCAGGGTGATGAGTGAGCCCCTGGGTGTGACTCCAGTGAGGGGGAGGCTGGCCCAGCCAGCAAGTTGAGTGGAGCTTTGGCTGGAATGTCCAGCCATGGGAAAGGCAGCTGACACCCAGGGCTCCCCTCTAGGCCTCCCAGGCACCTGGAGCTCCTCAGCCAACAGCGTCCTCCACGTGGACCCCAAGACTGGTGTGGCTGTGGCCCGGGATGTGGGATCTGTGACAGTCTACTATGAGGTCCCTGGGCACCTGAAGACCTACAAGGAGGTGGGTTCAGGGCAGCCCAAGCTTAGTGACCTGTGGGGCAGGGCTGACCCTCTCACAGGATTGTAAATACCTTTGGGAAAATGCCTATGATTTTCATTTCTTTTTAAGAAAGACACCCAGTGTCATCTCAGGGGTTGGGAGCTGGGAGCTGTGCATCTGGGATCAGCCACCCATTAAGTCAGGGATGGGGATAAGTTAGTTCTCTTTTCATTCCTGGCCTTCCTCCTCCATGTTCCGAAGGCTCTGACGATGACAGGTAACCTCGCAGGGTTGATTCCTTCTCCCACGCACTGGGGTCTGGCGGCCCAGCGGGGGTGCTTGCCTGGAATCACGGCCATGGGCAGGGCAGCGCAGTGATTCCCTGTCACCGGCGAAGTCAGTCCTCCCCCAGCAAGTCACCTTTTGAGTCTTTCTGGAGGCGAACAAAACCCATTCTCTCTTCTGTTTATCTCCAGCAGAGAATGAATCAATGAGCAAAAGTGGGCAGACTTCCAAACGTGTCTCATCTTTAGAGCCAGCGTATGCTTTATCGCATCCAGCAGTTCAACCTAATAGTTTGCATATTTAGTGCTGCGGCTGTGCGGTTTGGGGCAGCCAGTGCAGACAAATGTACCCTGTGACTGTAGCAATAAAGCTGTGCCGTCCCAGAAGGAGCCTCTGACAGTGGGCGGGAGGAGGTGCTGTGAGGTTCAAGGACAGAGCTGGGGGGTGGAGGCTGGAACAGAGGGTCTGGGAGGAAGCAGGGGTCCTGCTTTGGGAGCAGATCATGAAATGAGTTGGCTTTTGGGTAGTTGAGAGTGGGCACTCTAGAACCAGGCAGGATGGGTCAAATCCCAGCTCAGCCACGGGGAGGCTGTGTGACTTTGGGCAAGATAGTGAGCCTCTCTGTGCAACTGTTTCCTGGCCTATAAAATGGAGACAGTAGTGCTGGGAAGATTAAGTGAGTTAATGCGTATAAAGCACTTAGACTGCCCCTGCATATAGCAAATGTTCAGTTGACATTATCTGCTCCCATGTCTGTCCCAGGGTAAAGAGGATAAAGCTTGTGCTAGACTGCTTGGTTTTATTACTAAGCAGAGAGTGACAGAGGTGAGGGATGTGCTTGGAAAGGTTACCTGGCATAGGTGGAGCGAGAGAGAAAGGGAGTGGCTGCCGGGGGACCAGCCAGCAGGCTCAGGACTGTCCCTGGCTGGGACCATTGGGTGGGTGGGTGACCAACTGCAAGATGGCTGGAGGGGAGGGAGGGCTTGGATGATCGAGTTGATGAAGGACCTTTGCTGTGGGGGGAAGAAGGTGAGGAGTCTGGGCCTGGGGAGGCAGAAGTGTCTGCAGCCCCTCCGGGTGAGGCTGGTAGGTACTGTTGGGGCAGCCCCTCCGGGTGAGGTTCGTAGGCACTGTTGGGGTAGCCCCTCTGAGTGAGGCTGGTAGGTACTATTGGGGCAGCCCCTCTGGGTGAGGCTGGTAGGCACTGTTGGGCAGCCATGTTTGTGAGGAAGACTGGAGGTGGGTAGGAAATGGGATACAACCTCCCACCCAGAGGTTGTTATTGAAGCCCTGGGGGTGGGGGCAGCACTCAGGCTTGTGCAGGGCAGGAGAGGGTTAGGAAGGCCTTGGGCCTCTCCTTGGAGGGGGAGGAGGAGCTGGGAGAAAACTGTAGCTGGCAGACAGAGGAGAAAGGATGCCTGGGCAAGGGGTAAGTGGGTGCAGCCTCCGATCAGTCCCTCAGGGTGGATGGCAGAAACCCATGGAGGTGGGGAGCTTGGCAGTGCAGGTGTCAGACCCAGTCACTAAGGTCCTGCATTAGCCACAGCCTGGGAGCTGTGGGGGCTCCGGGAGGACTGAGACCCCATCCCTGCTCTCCAGGAGTTCATATCCTGGTAGAAACCAGGCCTGTGGGAATCAGCAAGTGCTCCTGCCTGCTGACAGAGTGGCGTCTCCCAACTGGGCAAGGTGGCCTTGGGCCTAGGGGCAGACACCACTGGCCTCTGCAGAGGAGGATGGGGGTCCTGGCAGAGGGAGCACAAGAGGCCTGCATCCTGAGGAGGTCTAGGGTGGGCTGGAGAACCTACTGGGGGAACTCTGGGCCGTCAGGGTCCTGGGGCCTTCACCGCCTGGGCTGCAGGAGGTTCACGTTTTGGTCCTGTGGACTCACTCTGACCAAATGACAACAAAGAAAAATGGATCCTTCTCTCTTTTCTGTGGGATTAATTAGCCAAATTCATGAACAGAGAACAGATCGTGTCGCAGAAGTCAAAATCCACAAAATCTGCAGAGCACCCAGCCCAATAAATGAATTTAGCTCCCTGCCCTACTTTTGGGAGAGGCAGCTTGTCCAGTGTGAGGACACCGGACAGTGAAGTCTGACCAGCCTGTGGTTGAGGCCAGCTCTGCCGAGTTCCAGCAATACATTTAGGCTTCGAGCCTCAGTGTTGTCACCTGTGAAATGGGTCACACTGTGCCCTCGCAAAGGTGGGTATTCAGTCCAGCTGCCTTGGCTCCCTCCCCAGATGGTGGTTGGTGTCCCTCAGAGGATCATGGCCCTTCACGACCACCCCATCCAAACCAGCTACCAGGAGGGCACAGGCTCCAAGGTGATTGTCACCGTGGGAGACAGAAGCTCTAACCTGAGAGGTACAGAATGAGGGGGCTCGGTGGCCCTTAGAAAACCTGGTGAGGCTCCAGGGAGCAGGGAGGTGGCTTCTTGTGCCCTATGAGGAAGTTGTATCAGCTTTTCTGGGTTCAAACTCACACCAGCTCCAAGAGAGAGCATTTAACCCCTTCTTCCACACCGTTCAGTCTTTTAGAAATGTGAGTCCTCCCAAGCCAAGCCAGTGAAAGGTACCATCATGTAAGAGGCCAGCTCCTGAAATCGCCTGTTTGACATGGAGATGGAATTTCAGCCCTAGGGTACCAGAACAAAGAAAGCCACAGTTTATCACTATTCATCCCAGAACTAATGACTTAGCAGGACTCCCCGGACAGGCCATGCCCCCAGATGCACACTCTAGAGCAAAGGCTGAAGTTCTGATCTGACACTCCCTGTGATTCTTATGTATCATTTACCCTTGGCTTTTTATCAGCTGTGGCTCCATATCCAAGCTCTGGGCAGCCCGGGGCCCTGCACGGAGGGCACATGGGTGCAGCTTCCCTTCTTGGCCCAGCCAGGCTTCTGGGGCCTGCTCTCTTCCCAGGGGTTTGGGTCTCCTGGGCCTGGCCGTGGTGGCTGGTGGACCTGGCCACACCCTCTCACTCCCTCGCCCTCTCTAGGCGAGTGCTCCCCGGCCCAGATGGAAGTCATCGGGACCTTGCACCCGGAGTCCCTCCTCAGCTGCCAGCTGCAGTTCAAGCATCCTGTCTTTGACTTCCCAGCACGTGATGTCTTCACTGTGGAGCCAGGCTTTGACACTGCTCTGGGTAAATTTGCAAGGATTTGAACATGAAAATGGACTTGCAGAGTCTGCCTTGTGAATATCTCGGGTCTGCTGCGCGTTCACAGTGGCCATTTGTCCAGGGGAGCAGGGGTTATTGAGAGCCCACTCAGGGATTGACATGAAGGCCCTGGCCTCTGTGGCTGCAAGTGGCCACCAGGAGGAGTTGGCCCTCCTGAGCTGGGTCATGGCCATCCTCTGCAACCACCTACACCTTACAGAATGTTCAGAATGGAAACCCCTGGTCAGCATCCTCCTCTGTCATTCCTGCCGTCCTGCCTGTGGGTGTTGAGGCTGCTCCTCCTAAGTCTCCTCCCCCTGAAATGGGGATGATGGACAGCAAATGAGAGGAAGCCGGGACTGTCCTTACTAGATGGTCAAGGGCTGTACTGCAGGCCGAAACATAGCTGCTGCATGGCTTGGAGCCCAGCACAGTGGAGCTGAGGCAGCACTGGGGATGCTGTCAGGTCTAGAAGATGCATCCTGTGCATACTCGGTGTGGCCCAAGTTAGGCCTGGCACAGAGCAGGCCTTCAGCGGTGGTCCTGCTGCCCTAGTTAGTCCCTGACACTGCCCCAAGAGGGCTGTGAAGTTGTCTCTCTGGACCAAGAGAAACCAAGGGCCAGCAAGGAGGTGGCTTGTAGGTGTGGGAACCTCTATGAGGTCCTTCCCCTGGAAGGGACCCTGCCAGGGCATCTAGGTTCCAGTGTGTGAAGCCCCAGGCCCTGCTCAGCAATGACTGTCCAACCCCAGATCAGTCACAGAGGCCAGGACAGAAACCAAAGTGGTTACAGTCTGTGCCTTCCTGGAGCTTCCTGCTGCACCTGAGGTCGTAGGCCATCTTGAGTCTGCCCTGGTTCAACCTGCAGCCTGGTGTCAGGTCATGGTATCTGCCATTCATTCTCCCTCATTTTTGCCAGGCTGGCTGGGTCCTCAGATGCAGAGCTGGCCCTGACGTGCTTCATCCTGCCCCAGGAGTGTCACTTAGAGGAGCCTCTGGTGGCTAGAGGATTCTGAAATATAGGACTGCAGGTCACAGGGAGGGTGTCCCTGATGGGCCAGAGCCCTGCAGGAGGTGACTTCTCACCCAGGCTCTGGAGGATGCATAGGAGTTCCCCAGTTAGAAAGAGGGTAACATCAGTATGTGAGTGGGAGAGGGAACAAGGTGGGACACCCTTGTCTCTGCAGGCCAGTACCTCTGCTCAGTCACCATGCACCGGTTGACAGACAAGCAGCTGAAGCACATGACCATGAAGAAGACGGCTCTGGTGGTCACAGCCTCCCTGTCCAGCAGCCACTTCTCCACAGAACAGGTCGGGGCTGAGGTGCCCTTCAGCCCAGGTCTCTACGCTGACCAGGCTGAAATTCTTTTGAGCAACCACTACACCAGCTCCGAGATCAAGGTCTTTGGTGCCCTGGAAGTTCTAGAGAACTTGGAGGTAAGTGGCATCCATGTGCATGAGTCAGGGCAAAGGGAAGGGGGGACATGACATGGACGTCCCAGGCCACCTTTCTTTAAAGTTAAGACTAGACCAGGTATGGTGGCTCACACCTGTAATCCCAGCACTCTGGGAGGCTGAGGTGGGTGGATTGCTTGAGCTCAGGAGTTTGACCAGCCTGAGCAAGAGCGAGACCCCCCGTCTCTACTAAAAATAGAAAAACTAGGCAGGCATTGTGGCGGTGCCTGTACTCTCAGCTACTTAGGAGGCTGAGACAAGAAGATCCCTTGAGCCCAAGAATTTGAGGTTGCTATGAGCTATGATGCCACAGCACTCTACAGAGTGACAGGGTGAGACTCTGTCTCAAATAAAATAAAAAATAATAAATAAGATAAAATTAAGATTGACAATGGTAAATTTTTTAAAAAACCTAAATGCTTCACCCTGTCAGCCCGTGTAATTTTGTTAACTCCCCAGCTACAAGGTAAGCATGTGAGGGTGTCATGGGAAGACAGAGCATGTGCTCAGGGAGCGTGGGGAACATGCAGTGACTGGACTCAGGGAGGGACACTCTACCGGGGGCAGCAAGACAAGCCTTGGCCCCTGCAGGGACAAGTCCCCTCTCCCCAGGCCTCATAGCCCTGTCAGCTCCCGGGGGGTGAATAATCTCTAAGGCAGTGGTTCTCAACCTTCCTAATGCCTCCTACTGCTATGACCCTTTAATCCAGTTCCTCAAGTTGTGGTGACCCCTAACCATAAAATTATTTTTGTTGCTACTTCATAACTGTAGTTTTGCTCCGGTTAGGAACCGTAATATAAAATCTGATATGCAGGATGTATTTTCATTGTTACAAAGGGGGCGTGACCTACAGGTTGAGAACCACTGGTCTAGAGGTTCCTGTTCTGCCATATTGCTGCTGTCAATTCTAAACTGTTTTTCAACATGGCTGTACTATTTTCC